>JBBPBS010001064.1:3517900-3536867 GCA_037974835.1 Cicer judaicum | reverse complement strand
ATGAATATTTATAAATTATGCATAAAAATTACCAAACAAATAATTATAATTGCCATTGATAAATATTAAAAAATTAAAAGACAAATATTTTTTTATTAATGCATAAAAATAAATATTTATCAATAATATATAAAAAATCAGGTGACAAATATCTATTATTATAAATATTTATAAATCATACATAAAAGACATCAAATAAATATTTTTCTTTGATACTGTTGAAAAAAATCATAGATAATTGAGATAACTATTTTAGTGTGAAATATTTTTTTTTATTTGTGCAGATAAAATACCAAACTAAAACAAAACAAAAATAATTAAATTAAATATGAGTCAAACACAATTTTTAAAGTGAAAAACTTCTCTCAAATTGATAGAATAAAAACTAACGACTATAATATTACTAATAACAATAGTGAACCTCAACGAGTACAGATAATTTATCAAATTGTAGATTAAACATAGCAGATTTACTACATTACCACCAAATCAAACATTTATTTTTCTTCCTTGACATTCATTTTTATTATTATAATTAGTTCATTTCATTTTCACATAGACCAAACCCATTAGTTTTTTTTAATAATAATAATATTAATACCAATAATAATTATAATAATACTGATAAAATGAGTGAATTTTATTTGGAGAATCGGTCCACCTATCCTATAGTTATGAATATTTATCACTATATATATATATATTTTTTTTATTTTTTAAAGTTACCCCGATAACATAATTTCTTGCTTGTTTGAGATTAAAATTAGAAATTCGAAACTTTATAGGGCTTGATAACATTATCAACCAATTGTTTCGGTAAAAAAATAAAAAAAGAATGAACTAAGGGAAAATTGCGTTGCTTGGAAACGCTGATATAGATTCGAAGGCGAGATCCAGCGCCAATTGCTGTTGGTGCAACGTCACCGAATCTCAGATTCAACAACAACAATTGATTCAATTCAAATCTCCTTCTAAAACCAGATTCGTCGATTTGATTTGGGGCATTTGAATCATGTGGAGCACCATTGCTAATTTGAAGGAGAACTTGAATAAAATCGCCCTCGATGTTCACTACGCTGACGACGATGAAGACGACATCGGTTTACCTTCGTACGGAATCCCTCCCGACGGCGAGAGTCCTACCGTCTCCGATCGCCGGAGTTCTCGTGGCTCCAGTCATTCCAATTCGATTCCTAGGTCGCCGGCGTCGAACGGAATAACAGATCATCCTTACGCTTCCGAGGTATGTCTCCTAAAATTCGCGACGAGTTTGCGTGATTTGTGGTTGTTGGCGCCGTTTAGCTTTTGAACTATATCTATCTATGTTGATTGTGAATTCGTCACGAGTTTTTGTACCGTTGAGATTTTAAATTTGAATGGAGAGTCAAAGCAGATTATCAATTCGCAAGCAGATTATCAATTCGCTGGGTTTAATTTATGAAAGGTGTTAGTGAATGCTGTGTTGCATTATGTAGTTGATTAAGAAAGACAATTTATAATTATCAATAATTAATACGTACTTGTTCAACCAAATTGCTCCAGAAACGTTAGTTTTGCTAGAGAAATTTTGTAACCTGCATTGTATATACTGAGGCGGTGAAATGAAATTTTGCCGACTTTGTGATTCTCACTAGCAACAAAATTTCTCTACCTCAGGATGTTATGTAAGAAATTTTGTATGTGCAACGTTTCCCTATGTTATAACTATAGGGTTTATCTTGAATCTGAGGTTATAGTATCACAGTTGTCAATTTATACAGCATGTGGCTCTGGCTCTTTTCCAGTGAGGAATTTTGTAATTTGTATATGCGATTAAGATCTCACTGTATTTGAATATTCATATGATTTCGTGTCATTGGATAGTGTTAGTTATCTGGTGTTAAGGTTTGTTTGTTTATTTATATATTTTTTGCGAGACCTTTTGTTGTTCATTATCCGAAGTGTATACGCTAGTTCTGTTCATCATCAGGGGGAAATGGTGACAATGAGTGGCTAGTGTATAATGTTTCGATCCACAGGATCCAGATTAATTCAAATAAAATTTGAAGGGTTTTGTAGATTCATTGATTGGGGCTTAACAGAATAACTTTTTAAGGGCGAAATGGTGTATAAGCTAGTTTTGTTCATCATAAGGGTGAAATGGTGACAATGAGTGGCTAGTGTGTAATGTTTTGATCAGCAGGATCTATTCACTTAGCAGAAGGTTCATGTCTGTGTTATGAGATGTTCATGCCTTATATTTTCCCTTGAATCCTCTAGTTGAATATGGTAGGTAGGTTGGCCATTTTTTTTATAAATTTTTTTGTGGTATTTCTTGTAGATAGAACAATATAGAGCAGAAATTAAGAGACTTCAAGCATCTGAAACGGAAATTAAAGCACTATCAGTTAATTATGCAGCTCTATTGAAAGAAAAAGAGGTATTCTAGCTGTCACTTTTCTGCATATACATACCAGTAATATATCAAAATTTCTTATGTTCTTTCTAATTTTGGGGCTTCTTAATGTTCAATTTCAGCTGTTGGGTGGCATTGACCATTCTTTTGATACATGGACTTGTCTCTTGTATGATGAATGGTTTTGTTATGTATAGCTGGGAATTTTTGTTAGTTCCTTAAAAAACTACTGTTTGTTTTGTGTTGCTTTTTCTTTTTGAACTCCTTATGAACCTCGTATTGTTTTCCAAACCACAAAAGTTAATCCTTATTCTATTTCTACTTGGTGTGTTTGCTACATGGGTCAATCAATGCCGCTGTATTTAATTTCCAACCAAATTTTAGGAAAACCATTATGCATTTAAATGATTTAGTGTCCCTCTACTTTTCATGAAGTTGCCTCTCATTTGTCCACTTTTCTCACTTAATACTCTGTTAGTGTTCTCTTCACATTATCACAGACCTTAGGCAACTTTGCATCACCTTCCCTCAATAGATGTACTGTAACTTTTCCGTGGATAATGTCATTCCAAAATCTTCAATGTCTCCTTTTCATCTAACTTATTCTCATCTCTGCTGCACTTATTTTTTTCTCTCTCAAGTCTTACTGTGTTTCATTGCTCCACATTCACAACCATAGCCTTTGTTAAGTTAACTATTCAACCATTTTAACTTTGCAGGATCACATCATTAGACTGAATAAAGAAAATGGCTCGTTAAAACAGAATTTAGAGGCTACAAGTCCTGCATCTTCAAATGGCAATCACAAAGTCAAGGTAATCCTATATTTAAATTCAAACTTTATTCTGAAGAATTTAATGTTTGTTATAGAAATTTTTAACCCCTGCTTTTACGTCCTTCGTTGTTTTAAATCTTGTTGTTAATAATTTTGGTATGAAATTTAAATAGTGATGACAATGAGAATGCCATATGCATTGTTATGTTATAATACGTAAGTGGCTTTTCAAAACTTATGCTTCACATTTTTTGATTGGAAAATATTGAGAGTCCAACATCCGATTGTGATGTGGCTAAAATTGTGAACAATAGCTATAATTGGGGGAAATCCTCACTCCATGAGCTAGCTTTTGAAGTTGAGTTAGGCATAAACCCAAATTCTAGTATGGTATCAAATCAAATCTTATTCAATATCTGTTTGTCCAGTACCGGAAGTGAAAGAGGCGTGTTGAGAGTTCCTCATTGGACAATTATATGACTTGAGCAACAGAGGAGGGGGCCCTCATCCAATGAACTATCTTTTGGGGTTGAGTTAGGCCCCAATTCCAATTTTGATACAAAAATAAAAATAAACTTCCTGGTAAACTGTCATAGTTATTAATTCCGACTCTTGACACATAGGTTGACCATACTGTACTACTCTATTCTAGAGGCAATTATTTTGTATCTTGTCAATACAATATTTGGCTTTATTGTGTTACTTGTTTACAAAGTTCATATCGTAGAAGTAATTTATTTTTGAGATTGATTGGCTGTTTTGCAATAGAACTTTTTGAATTTTTAATGGGCCAGTTTCTTTGAACACTTTAATTACAGTTATTTCCAAAATTTTGGGTAGAAAAGCATTGAAAGATTTTTTTAGAGCGTGCAATTTGTTCTCCTATGTGATACATTTGATTCTAAGGCTTAAGTCTTTATCTAGAGGTTTACCCTTATCAATCTTCGACATGGAAGTATTGTTGTGGCTTCTATTTAAAGAAAAGCCAATAGTTTTCTTATGGATTTCTTTTTGTTGAAAATCCTAGATATCAGAAAGCTCTTTTGATCCAAAGGTTCTCAGTTTTCAGTGCTATTTATATAGAATATTTTATAATTGAATTTTGACCACAATGTTAAATCAATGTAATTAATAAGAAATATGAATTGTTCTGACCAAATGAATTATGTATTCATAAATTAGGGTTGATTAGAAAAAGAGTAAAACCATTTTGCAAAAAAAAAAAAAAAAGAGTTAAAACCTGTTTTTATTGTTTATGTCTCATCTCATGCAGTTTTATAACAACAAAGAAACCATGGTTGACTATATAGGGGTGTACAAAGGATATATTAGGTCAGGTTTGATGTGTCCCTTACCCAGTCCCAATGTTTGATCGAGTTAAATTTAGACACTAACCCGTCCCTTAACTCGATCAAACCAGATGAGTTGCGGGTTCATTAAGGATGGGACGAAATAAAGACGAGATCGGGTTGGTCCCAAGACGAGACGTCAAATAGTAATCGTTAAACTTTTTTTTAGGAGAAACAATTAAACATAAAGAAATTCATAATAAGTCACATATGGTTAACACTTGTCAATTCATTCAAGAGTAGTAACTATTTTTCAATTTATAAATTGTTAAGTTAGTGATTGAATTGATAACTTTCTTAGAGAGAGTGAATCAATAATAACATAAAATTATAACAAAAAACAATCATTTGTTCTTACAGTAATTTGGGACAAAATGGATAATCCGATCCTTTTTCTACCTTGTCCTGTCCTTATTTTTTTTGGGACCGGGTTAGACCCTTCCCATCACTTATGGGCCAAGACGGGTTTGCGAGACGGACCAGGTCTTGTACACCCATTATATGTGGTGTTGTAAAACTCAACATTTTGTACTTCTAAATCATGGAAAGAAGTATGGGCAGTTTTACTCCTTTCTAATTTTCGTTTTTGTTTCACTACTTTTCCATTTCAAAGCCCTTCATCTGAAATGACCTTTTTGTATATTTGTTTTGACTGCATATTACAATGGCATTGTTTGAACTTTGACCTGTGTAGCCAACCCCACCTAGTCAAAGAAAGCTTCAATTGTTGTTATTATTGTTTGTTTTTCTGTCTTTTTCTGATGGTGGATTCCTTTTTCTCTTTCAATTTCCTTGTAATTGGTTTTCTCTTTATGCTAATAAGTTTCTTCTGTATCAAAAATAAAAAATATAATGGTTGGCGGTGGAGATATGTGTAAGCTGTAAAGCCTTTATTTTCCGGTGAGGTTAAGAAAAAGAGTGACCTTCAGCTATAATAGTGTGAAGGAATGTGCCGGAAATGACCTTTTCTTGTTATGTACCATATTCTTTATTCATGTGCAGCAAAAACCCAATTTATATAATCTTTATCCTCTCTCACATCAGGCTAATCATTACTCATTAGGCTGTTGAAGATACATGAATGCTATTTTCTGTTGTAAACTTGTATCATAGTTGAAAGTGCATTGCTGAATGTCTTTTGTTCTTAACAGAAAACTAAGGATTCTTTTTTATTACTTTCGAATATTTGTGCAGGGAAGCAGTGATCAATCATCTAATCAACATAATAGGTTCACAACTCAAATGAAAAACCGTAATGCTATAAACAACGGAACCATGTCTACTTTGGAATCCAATGGAATTCAAAGTAAGATGGTATCTAATCATTCAAACTTACAAGTTAAGGACAAGGTAATGACAATTTAGTTTTTTGGTTATTCTTAAGCAATGAACCGGCATAGGAAGATTGACCACTACATGGCATTCATGACAACTTAGTTTTTTCGGTTACTCCTTGTCCTAGTCTGATTTTGATCTAGTACTTTTTTTGTTATTTTATCCCATGTCTATGTTCATTTTCAGTTAGTCCCAGCATGATGTGCACCTTTTCTAGAAAATGAAAATATTTCTTAATTTGATCTTTCTATTTCTTTATAATTTGAGAACTTATTTTTTTGTCTATTGTCTGGTCATTTTGATTTAGAATTTTCGATAGGATATATATTATTATTTTTTAGTGATGAGTGAACTTGACAACAGATGTATGAATGCCTTCTAGGAGCTAGCAAATTTGGTAGAAGGAAAAAGTAGCCCCACAGCAGCAGCACAAGTACAACATACTCATGAGATACGAAAACTGAAGTTGGAATTGGAGCAAGAACGAGATAAATTAGCAAACATTCAACTACAATTCCAGGGTATTTTTTCTGCATTCCAAATAATTTGATTGATCACCGTTTTGTATGTTTAAATTGAAACTGCTAAAAAATCTAATTCTTTCTTCACCGCCAGAGGAACAGAAATTGAACAAGTCTTTCCAAGAGGAGCTTAAACTATTAAAGTTGGAAAGAGACAATGTAAGTTCATCTAAGCATAGATACAAATTTGATGTTCACGGCTTCAACACCTTTATTGTATTTTGTTTGTATATATAATTTACGTGAGATTGCTAATGACATAAAGACTTGATAAATTCTGCCTAGCTATTATGAATTCAGATAGCAATCCGAATTGAGAGCTCCCATTTGTCACTTTTTGTGAATGAAATATTGTTTCTACCTCTGTCCCTAAATTTAAAACCCTCGTGATCATGCGACACTTTAAATCTTGACCATACAACTATACATGGATGATCATGATTGAAAGTGTCGCATGATCACTTAAAATAGTCACATGATTTTTTGTTTTAATCTTAAACATTCATGATTTGATCAATGGCTAAGATTCATTAATGTCACTCTCATTATAAAAATCATCTCATTTGATATGTTTCCGTGTATATATATGTGTGTGTGTGTGTGTGAGGGCTTTTTAAATGAGTATGTGTGTTTGTGCATGCGTATGCGGGTGCATATGTGTGTGTAAATGCAAAGTAATAACTTGGCCATTTTCTGGGTTGTTAATAGCTTCCTTTGTATCGTCGAGTAATAGATTACATCTTTTCAAGGAATAAGGATGCCGGTTTTGTTGTATTGATTTGCAACATGATGAGCTGTGTCATAGTTTTTGGTTATCTAACCTCTATATGTATTACTTCTTGAAGACTACAAATGAGGTGAGGCAATTGCATAATGAATTGAATGAGAAAGTATCAGAAATAAAACGTCTGCAATTGGAGTTGACTAGACCGGAAGACGAAGAAGCAGTTAATGCTATGAATAGCTCAAAAAGATTAATCGAAACTTTAGAGAAGGAAAACACCACTCTTAAGGTTTGTAGGCAATAATTTGTTCCATCATAAAACAAAATGTTTCTACCATTTTATCAATTGAAACTTGAAAATAGTTGTTTCTTATATTGTGCTATCCTATCCTCACATTATTATTAGATGGAAAAAAGTGAACTAGAGGCTGCACTCAAAGCAAGTAAAATGTCCTTCGCGGTTGAAAAGTCACCTGATGGTTCTCAAATCCAGAATAGGGATTCCAGCAGTTTAAGTGATGTAAGCCCAAACTTCACAGTAGTATTTACTTTTTAACTTATCCGTTAAGCACCATGCTAATAATGGTTGTCTTTCTTCTCTTTTATGGGGACCTGTGAATTGGCTTTTTGTTACAGTTGTCGGATCATTCCAAAAGTTTTCCTGGAAAAGAAGACATGGAAGTATCCTTACAGAAGATGAGTAATGATTTGAAGAAAACACAACAGGAGAGGGACAAAGCTGTACAAGAATTGACTCGCCTTAAACAACATTTGTTAGAGAAGGTTTCATTTATTTATTTTTTAAATTTATCTGTTGAAGCAGAATTAATGATGAATGAGCGTGGTAATCAAGATTAAATATGTACCAATTATCTTTATCTTTTTATGGTTTTTATATCATAAGTTAATGTTTCCCACTATATAGTTTGTCAAGAATTAGACTAAAATTATATTTATTGAAACTTAAATATATTGGTAATACATCAAATATATTTATACTAGATTACTAAACAACCAAATCCTATGATTACTCATATATAACTAAATCCCTACTAGTACTCCTATATAACTGAATCCCTATACTTGTGGGATATTAAACAGAAACAGATTTTATATAATTTTTGTCTCCTTAACTTTATAATGAATACGAATGAACCGCAGTTGCTTACATCATACATGAATTCAGCATATAAATCTTTCTGCATCTGACTCAAATATTTTCACCTTGGTGCTATTTCTCTAGGAAAATGAAGAGTCAGAAAAAATGGACGAGGATACCAAAATCATTGAAGAACTACGGGAAAACAACAATTATTTAAGGGCTCAAATATCGCATCTCGAGAGAACTTTGAAGCAAGCAACTTCAGATCAGGAGAAACTGAAGATGGCAAACAGCAATGAAATTCTGAAGTCCAGGGAAGTCATTGATGACTTGAACAAAAAGCTTACAAACTGTATAAGCACGATAGATGCCAAAAATGTTGAACTAATAAATTTGCAGACAGCTCTTGGACAGTATTATGCTGAAATTGAAGCTAAGGTTGTTTTTTTTTTTTTTTATTATTAATTTTTTATTATTACAAGTTTGCTGACATTAATATTCCTACTCACCTTTTAATATTTGTCACATCTTTGTGTCTGTCTGTGTATTGTTCCACGGAGTAAGCTTATATCTTCTATTAATTTTTTTTTTCTTCCTGAAGGAACATTTAGAAGGAGAGTTGGCTCGTGCAAGGGATGAAACAGCTAATCTTTCTCAACTGTTAAAAGTATGAATCTATCTCACTTTTGCTAAATTAATATGAAGGCAACCTACACTTGGTTTAAAATTTGAATTGAACAGCTATGGGATTCTTTATGTTGATTGTAATACAAAAGCATATGATGATCTTCGCTGATTGTAACACAAGTATTTGATTATTTTTCGTATCATGCCGTTCTCGATGTTTTAAAGTTACTCTATCTTTATACTTAAAAATAACGCATCTTGTATTGTTGTCCATCATTCCTGAAAATTTTTGCTCAAGTATATTGACATTGTATTTTGTTTTTTAGACTCAGGATAAATAGTTGACTTTTTGGTGTTTAAAATAAAGCAGCGTGTAGATTAAATGGTTTTGTTATTGCCAGGATGCAGATTGGAGAGCAGATATATTGAGGGGTGAAAAAGAAGAAATTGTAGCCAAGCTTTCTCAATCTGAAAAGGTACAATCTGAATGGAGAAGTAGAGTAAGCAAGCTTGAGGAAGAAAATGCCAAATTGAGACGAGCTCTTGAACAGAGTATGACACGGCTAAATAGAATGTCAGTGGATTCTGATTTTCTTGTTGACAGGTTGGCATATTTTTCTTCTTAGTATAATTTCCATGATAAAACATTATGACCTTCTTTGACTATGTAGCTGACCCCACCTAGTGTTAGAAAAAGCTGTATTTATATTTTAAAAAGTAAAAAGTAAACTACGAAATATTTTTGTCGCGATGTTGTTTCCGTTTGAGAATAATTTGTTTTACTGGTTTTAATTGTATTTTGACAGGCGCATTGTGATAAAACTACTTATAACTTATTTCCAGAGAAACCACAGCAAAGAGGTATGGAGTCTTCTAATTGTGGTTGCTTTACATGCATTTTTCAAGACTTTTCCTCTTTCCTTTATTTCTCCTGTAAGAATCATATTTGTGTATATGCCCTTGTGTGTTGGGGGGAGAGAAATTTATGGACTCGGTTTTGATACTATTTGCTGAATTAATTGATGGTTGCAAGGTTTTGTCGAAGAAAATGGTATATGGTTAGATTCACGAGGATGTTCACATCTATGTTAAAATAAGACAACCATGCCATGATAGGGTTTTAAGAAGTTGCAATGTTAGTTAATTTTTTAAGAACCTGTGAACTTGCGAAGCTTATAAAATTATGCTCTCCAATTTCATATGTTCACTTTTGGCAGTATATTTAGGTTCCTTCCCTTAACTTTTGCTCCCAATGCTGTGTTTTTTATCTGGTTTATGTGCTATATTGTTCAAATGATATTTTTCATTGAGTTTTCGATGTTGGGACAGGTTTTGGACTTAATGGTTCGCATGCTGGGATTCTCTAATGAGGACAAGCAAAGGATAGGCCTTGCTCAACAAGGTCCAGGAAAAGGTGTTGTCCGTGGTGTTCTTGGGTTGCCTGGCCGCCTGGTTGGAGGTATCTTGGGAGGAAGTTCAACTGAATCAGCTGCAAGTGTGGGATCTGATAACCAGGTAATTTCTTCTCCTTTGGTATTAAAATATTTTCGATATCAGTTTACAATCATAAATTCAGATCTGAACAAGTACCTTCCCCCTTCAGTCCTTTGCAGATATGTGGGTTGATTTTCTTCTTAAAGAAACAGAAGAAAGAGAAAAGAGGGAGTTGTCAGGAAGTACAGGTGAATCCATGGGTGATTCACGTGATAAAAGTACGAATACTAATTCTGCTTCTTCACCGCTTTCCAATCAGAGGTTTAGTACTGGAACTGCATCAATTTCTTCACCTACTAATCAGAACACCAGTCCTCTCTCTCGTGGACATTTTCAGCATCATTCTGAACCAATTGGTTCAGAGTTCTCAACAGTTCCCCTTACATATTCAGATAGCAAAACAACTAGTTCAAAATTTCATCCTAGATACTAAATTTTCACTTTTATGTAATTAATCAAAAGGTAGATATGATTGTTATATTATATACGCATGCAATCTTGTTCAATCAATTCTTTTACATAAAAAGTGAGTGTATTTTATTCACAAGTATCGCAAGATTATTTTCTTTCCAAGGCCTTAAACATCTCCTCTGGATACAATAATTTGGAAAATTATCTTGATGTACATGTCATATAAGCACATTCGTGTCTTCAGTTTAATTACCGTATTTGTGCCATATAAGGGGACAGAGGTGTAACAGATACAGGTGTTTCAGTTGTCTTCAAGCCATATAATAATAAATAGACAATATATTTTGCTGTTAAGTTACACAAAAGTAATAGATTAGTTCTTTATTTTTTTTTGCCATTTAACTTTCACTTTGTCAATTTTGAAGGAGTTTTGATTATAGTAATGTTAAAGAATATAAATCTTCAAACAATTTTTAGAAAAAATAATTAAACAAGAGAATTTGAGTAAGATACATATTAGGAACTTGAAATTAAATATGAAATTATTTTAATTCAAATTATTAAATTAAATGAAAATTTATTAAGTTATTTATTATATGATCATAACAAATTCATAATAAACTTTTAAAAAAATTTAACTACAAATTATTAAAGTGAACATTTGACTAAAATAGTTCACAGTGTAACTTTATTACATTTTCGTGTAACTTAAAAAACAATCTATTTTACCTAATAAATATTTAATAATGTTTAAATGAATGTCTTTTACATTTATGGGATAATTCTTGCGTGCACCAAGTTTCGCAAACTTAGGTGTCACTTCCCACTTCCTTCATTTTCTTTAGTCACATTTTCTTTAAGATCAGCAATTTGGAAAAGTAGGAGAAAGAACTGTATGCAATCTTTTATCTTGCTATATTATTTAGTTTCAAGATACTAGTAATATCTTACGTGTTAACTATAAAAAATGGACAACCACGTAAGTTTACGTTAACGACATTTGCATTGGAATGACTACTTTGGCATATAATACTATTAAGATACGAAATCATTTTGGAATACATAATAAATGAGACTTAATTGAAACCTATAATATGGAGGTACAATAGATTAAAAATGTACTAATTTATTTATAGTTTAAAATTAATGCATATGCGAAGAGACAAATGATATATTAAAAAATAAAAAGAAACTAAGAACGACAGCTTAGTGCAGAATTAGAAATCAGCTGTAGACAACTTCACTGCGATTGGTAAGAGGCCTTTGAGGTGAAGTTCAACCCATTCCTTCAAGTTCTTTTTTAAGCTATGAGTTCCATTAATGTAGGGCAGAGACGAAGGGATATGTTGGTTCAATTTCATGCACTTTTAATTGGGGTATTCAAAGTTTTAAACTCCTTTAAATGCACCATAAATGAGTCTACATGTGAATTTCACTTTTGACCAGGCCCACTTAGGTGAGCGTTTGGTTGAGTGAGTATATCGGCCAGCCCAGCTTCTCACATGTTCAAAAGTATTACAATGAAAAATCTAATTAAAAAATGTTCCCAAACTAAATAACTAGGGGTGTATTTACCTTTAGCTTTTTTAGGATGATAACATAATATTTAGTTAAATAAAATATAAACGTAAATATACTCAAAGTTGCACTCATCTCTCTAAGGCATTTTTAAACAACACACCAGTTGTGTTATTTTCATACATAATTTTTTATGGTGTATATAATTGAGTGTGGACATAGATTCCAATCCAAAAGAACAAGATTCAAGAGAGAGAAAGTGAAAAAACAAATTCACGAACAAAATTAATTAATTTTTTTTAATAAAATATATGTAAAATACCAATAATTTGTCTCATATTTAAGGATAATATATATCTCTAACATATCTTTAATTTAATTTTTTTTAACTATTTAATTTATCTGATCATAGAGTGTAATTTAAATAATAGAGTTAATTTTTTATTTATTGATATTTTATAGTTTAAATGTGATTAACTATTCTTTTTATCAAATGTTTAGAAGCTATATCCACATACTTTAAACTATAATGTATATGTACGAGTACAATACCAATATCAGGTATAAGTACGATAAAATATTTTATAAAAAATTAACGTATAAATACTTCAATAAAAAATATGAATTTTTTTATATAACTTAATTTAAAGAGTTAAATAATTTAATTTATAATACAAAATCATAATAAAAGTTTTAAAAATCACAATTATATTCGCTTACGCCTACAAATTAACTTAAATATACATATAATAATGTATTAATATATAACAAAATCATTAATTCACACGTAATATAATATGAAAAATAGTGTACCTACGAATGCCGTTGCCGGTAACAAGTAAGTACCCAATATGAGTATTTCAATATTTTAGAAGTACTTGTATCAGGCAAGTACGCCATACAAAATCTGAAGTTGATCATATTATCCGTGATGCAAATAAATGTGCATATCTATTGATACATCGAGTTCACTCTATTTTCTTTGTTAGTTTTTCTAATTTGTAATGATTCCCCAAAAATAAAAAAATAAAAAAAGATAAATACTCATGTTTCATAAACTTTAAATATAGAGAAGTAGTTTTTTTTTTTTCATACCTTACCCATCATTAATGTATTCAGAGTGACTATATCGTATGTAATTATATTGATATATAATATTATATTTTAACTTAATCTTATTCAATTTAGTTTGTTTTCACATTTTATTTAATTCTTTGTAATTCATAATAATATATTTTCAGTAAATAAAAAATAAAGTTATTCAATAAATTTTTCTCTTCAACAATCAAGTAACATGGTATCAGATTTAACGATTCTTGTTTCTATTTCATTTTTCAAAATCAGAATTCTTTTTCATTTTCTTTCTGAGATCTCAAACCCAGAATCTTTCCAAATTTTCCTTTTGAATTCTCAAACCCAAAATCTTCTAGATTTTTCAAACTAGAATTCATTTTCCTATTCATTTTGCTTTTCCAAGATTTCCCCCTTTCATCATGGCCAATGGTAACTTTGATTCTTTTTATGATTATGAACCACAAAATTATCTTACCATCGTCTCTGTAGAACATCCCACACTCAACTCTCGTAGCCCTTATTATCTTTATCTCGGTAAGAACCCTGTTGCCGTTCTTGTCGCACCACTCTTAAATGACAACAACTACTACAATTGGAGCAAGGCCATGAAATGTGCTTTATCATCCAAAAACAAGATTCAATTCAGCAATGGATCTCTTCCTCAACCAACATGAACTCATCCTGATTTTGAGCTATGGGGTCGTTCCAACAACATGGTAATTTCTTGGATGACTAGAACATTATCTTCTCAAATTTCTCATAGTATTATCTACATCGACACCTCTTATGATCTTTCGTGTGATTTTCATGAAAGATTCACCAACGTTAACCACTTTCGTATTTATGATCTTCTTCGCAACCTCTATTCCATCAAAAGGGAGATCAAAATCTTTCAACATTCTTCACATATCTGAAAGTCGTATGGGATAAGCTTGAAGATCTCCATCCTACCCTTTCTTGTATTTGTTCGACTCCATACAAATGTAAACTTAACACAATTTCCAACATCTTAACACAACAAGAATATGTTACACGTTTCCTCAAGGGTCTGAGCGATAATTACGCGAATGTGTGCACACAAATTCCTCTCATGGACCATCTTCCTTCAATTAGCAAAGTATATTCTATGGTGGTTCAACAAGAACCAAATACCAACTCTACTATGCCCGATAATAATACCTTTCATATTAATTATAGAAACTTTAGTTATGGTGGACAAGGCCCACCCCAGCCTGATCATAGTAGAGGATGAGGCCAATTGAAAAATCAAATATTTTCCCCCTAAGAAACTGATCACATAAACCATTTACATCAAATTCTAATTTTGCTAATAATAACAAGACGATTCATTACGCAATTTCAACTCCAAACTACTCTTCCACTCAATTATCCAAGGAAGATTTTAAGCTTCTCATCAACCTCCTTCATTCTTCAAAGCAATATTTTACACATGACAATCAGAAGTCAACCAATAATTCCACTAGTCGTATAATTTCAAGTGTCTCTGATACAAGTTCTGCTTATTTAAACTTCTCTTTTTGGATATTGGATTCAAATGCTTTTGATCACATTTTTCCTTTCATTCAATGCATTTCTACAATCGAAATGATCAAACCTATTTACCTTGCTATTCCTAATGGTAGTCATATCTTGGCACATTTTTTTGGATGCACTAACTTTGATAAATCCTTATCTTTACACAATATTCTCTTTATACCTCAATTTAAATTCAGTTTGATTTCAAACTCTAAATTAACTCATGATCTAAATTGTGTAGGCTAATCTTTGATAAAGCTCTTGTGTTATTCAAGATTCACATACTTAGAAGATGATTGAGCTTGTGAAGCATCATAATAACCTTTATGTTCTAACAAAATCCCCTATTTTGCTCTTTGATGTTTCTGTTTTACATTTTTTTTCTTGTAATATACATATATATATAGTATGAATTCTAATTCTTTTGATATTTGGCATTATAGGTTAGACCACCCCTTTATTTTTGTTTTACACGTATATGTAAATTGTTTCCATCAATAAAAAAAGTAATTTGTGATGCTTGTCATTTTGACAAATTTTCTAGACTTCATTTTCTTTTAGGTTCTAACATTTCTTTACATGTTTTAGATTTAATGCATGTTGATATTTGGGGTTCTATTGGTGACATTTCAATAGATGAATATAATTATTTTTTAACTATTGCTGATGACCATACAAGATTCATTTGGGTTTTTCTTATGAAAGCTAAATCAAAAATTAGATTTAAGCTCCAACACTTTAACACATTTGTTTCCATCCAATTTTCGACTAAAATTAAAACTATTATAAGTGATAATGGTGTGGAGTTTATTATACCTACTTTTATTTATTTATTTATTCTGATTGAGGTATTTTACATCAAACTTCATGTGTGGTAATACCTCAATAAAGTTTCATTGTTGAGAAAAAACACAAATATCTATTAAATATCACTAAAACTTTACTTGTTCATTCCCAACTTTTCAAATAATTTTGGTCTTTTTCTCTTTGTTATTCCACTTTTATTATAAACAAATTATCTACACATGTCTTACAAAACAAGACACTGTATGATATGCCACATCCTTTGAATGACTTAAAAGTGTTTGGTTGTTATTCTTTCGCAAATGTATATTTCTTGGATTTAAACTAGGGACAAAATGTTATGTTTTATTTGACTTTCATATGCGTGAGATTTTTATTTCACGAAACATTATTATCTATAAATATATATTTCCTTATATTTCCATTGATTCTGTTAATGTGCATTGTATTCATAATGTCACTAATTATACTACACTTCTCTTTAATGATCTCATTGACATTGTAAATGATACTGGTCATGTTTTTAATATATCTCATAATTCACATTTTTATAATCATACAAATATTCTTACCGAATCAACTAACAGCCCTACACTTACCTTAAGAAGACCCTCTAGACTAAGGCAACAACATGTATATTTGCAGAATTTTCAATGCAATATAATATATAGTTGTATTATATTTAACAATACATTTTTAATATATATAAAAAATGAAGTTATTCAATAAATTTCCCAATTTAATTATCAAGTAATAAATTACGGGATCAAAGAGGAAAAGAGGTGGGTGAAATTTTATAGAATCAGCAAGTGTAAGAATATCATTGACCAAGAGTTCCTAAATGAATATGTTTGACCACTTCAATTGGCTAGATAAGAAAACTTGAGAATATTACATAAGCACACACATGTTAGCATGTCCGTGACCACACAACAAACAAGTCAAGGATCCTTTGACATTCTACACTTTGTGTTTATTAAATTCAAATTCGTGTCTTTGTGTTTATTACCACTATCTCTACAAATTCGTGTCAAATAAATACACACTTTTATGTATATTTAACATCACACAATGTTTTATATTTCAATTGTTGGATTTTTATTATAAATTTAAATTACAACTTTGTCAAATCATTGTTTTGTGATATAATTGATCATATTATTTAGATTACAATATTGTTTTATTTTATATAATAATGTTACTTTTCTTTTCTTTGTACATGAAATTACAAAAAGAACTCATATGGAATAATGAAATTTTAAATTTAAATTTAAATTTAAATTTAAACTAAAATATTTAACGAATTAATATTTATCAATTAAATATTAAAAATAATGTAAAATATTTTGATCCTAATATAAGAAGTGAAATTTTTTAAATGTGAATACAATGAAGAAAAATTGGTCAAAAAGTGAGATTCGAAACTTGAAAAAATATGAATTTTTTTTGAGAATCATTTTCCAAGTGATGGTATTTAACATAGACCAGAATTAAAGTGGTCCATCTTAAATGTCACATTTCCAAATACTTTCATGATGACATGGGATGTAAAATGGTATGCAATGTCATATCAACAAAATACAGTACACATCTTGCATGACCCATTTCGTACAGTTGGGGAATTAAATCCAACGGTTTGATTTATGTCCATACTTTGAATTTTTAATTAGATTGAGTGTATTTGGTTTCAACTTGATTGATGCTGTAATTTATGGTTGTTTTTATCAATTTCAATTCAAAGTTATATATGCGCTGAACCTAATTTAAAATAAAAAGTATGGATATAAATCAAATAATTAGTTGATAGAAATTAATTTTAAATAAATAAAATTTATAAAATTAAATTTAACTAAAAAAGAATTAAATGTAATTTAATTTAAGTTGAAATACATTATTGTAAAAGTAAATTGAATAATAAATTTAAAAGTATATTTGTATATTTGATTTCATAGTGACTTACTATGTTGTAAAATTAAACATCTACTAAATCAATTATAGTGTCAAAAGCTTCAAAAATTATAATCAATTTTAAGACAAAATTAATTCAATCCAAAAACATCCAAAAATGTCAAATTGATTTTACAACTTTAGTCTAGAATCAATTTTGCATTATCTTAGAGAAAAACCAAACATACACTTGTTAAATTTGGTTCATGAATCATAATTTTTTTTTCATATAAGGCTAAACCAATGTTTGGAAAACCTCACTTCTACGTTTTCCACTCACGTTCAGACCAAAATTACAATTTGTAGATTCATAAAATCAGAGTCATTTCACATTGGAAAGCAATAATATGTTGTTAAAAGTGCATCCAAACACTATAAATAAATGATCAATTATGTTAGTCTCTAACGTGCGGCGGTCTCTACAATTTATTTTTTAAACTACATAAAATAAATTGTTTGAAAAACACATAAAATACTATTTTTTGACAAACTATAAAATCCGTGGATTTAGCCCATGTCATTAAGATATCAATGACAAATTTTCATATATTTTAGTGGTAAAATCGACAATTTTTATATCATATTTATAATTTATTTATTATATAATATATTAAAATAATTTTATAATCTTCTTCATTAACGTATCATTTATTTAAATTTATTCTACGTCATAAAAAATTTGATGTGTTATTCACTATAATAATTCACCATTTTATCTTATATTTCTTCATTATAATACATTATTATTCATATATCTAAATTCAATTCATTTTCAGTTACTTAATTCATCAATGCACCTAATAGTTTTTACTTTTCTGAAACTAAATTTCTTTGATTTCTAAACTTAAAACTACATACTAATTAACTTGTAAGCCCCTCACTCAAACACTCACTCACCCTTCTTCAATCAATATAATTTTTAAATAATTAATTAATTCACCCTATTTGATAAGTTGGTAAATGAAATTTAGCATTTTTTAATATTGAAAATCAACGTACATATCACACAAGAACAACACTCAACAACAATATTGAATTATTGTAAACATCAACTTTTATCATATTGCAATAGCCACAATTTATATTGTCCATTGCCACACGAATTGTTGCACTACTCTCATATACAATCACAATTACACTTTAGAAGAGTTTGCATTTAAGATTCTTTTGTAATTTCTCGTGGAGATCAAATTTAATTCTCTACACAATCTCAATTTTCTCTACATATATTCTAAATTATTATTTTATATTATTTTATTCTTTTTTTCCATATCAACGTGTTTTTCTAGATTTTGATGTTGCATAATTATTAATTATTTTTGTTAAATTGAAGAAGTAAAATTGGTGTTCTATTC
>JBBPBS010001064.1:3503268-3516108 GCA_037974835.1 Cicer judaicum | reverse complement strand
AAAAAAAAAAAAAAAAGAAAGATTACCTCCGTCTCCGATCAGCTGAATACTGAGAAAGCGGAACAACCTCTTGAAGCGGCGTAGAAAGCGGCGTAGGAAGAGGCGAATTCCGACAAACAGGACAAGAACCATTAAGCTTCAACCAGGAATCGAGACAACATAGGTGAAAGTAATGACGACATTCAGGCATCATCCTGAGCATCTCCGAATCTTTGTACTCACACAAACATATTGAACACGTACTGTTCTGTCCCAAAACAGTTGCGTTGTTTCTGTTGAACTGAAATCTCGGATACGAGTTTATTACGTTGTCGTCTAGACCTACCACGGTGTGTTCTTCATCGTCTTCGGTTACGAAGATGTCACGTGAAACAACGACGCCGAGAGAGTAATTGGGAGTGTGGTGGATAGAATTGTTATTGTTGTTGGGATTATTATTATTATTATTATTATTGGTGCGGCAACAGAAGTAGAAAGAGAGGATGAGAGTGGCGAAGAGAACGAGAAAAGCGAGGGCTATGGCTATTGAGTAGCCGAACCCAAAGTTGGTGAAGTAAGTATGAGGAGAGGACATGGAGAAAGGAGAAGAAGAAGAAGAAGAAGATGATTTGTGGAGGAAGAGGAGAAAATGGGGAATTCTCCATTTGTGAGGGAGAGAAAAGAGAGAGGGTTAGAATGGGAATTTTATTTATTTTTTGGAGGAGGAGAAAAGGGTGGGTGAGAGTTTCATCTGCTGCATTTAATACTATGAGGGGGTTGGACTGCATTAAATTGTGTGGGAGAACACTTGCACACTCTTTCTTTTGCTTTTATAATAATCTTCTAAATATAAATTGTTCAAAGAATTTCAAATTAGATGTTTTGTCTTTTAAAAGGATAATTTTTAACAATTTGAAAATACAATTTTTAGTATATGTTTTTTTTTTATAATATTTTTAGACATTTGTTAATATTCATCTTTTTATTTTTTTGGTTTTTTTTTTATTAATATTTTTAGATAAAAGATGAAAAATTTTGTTTTTGGTCCGGAGGTGTGAGTGAAGTTGCAATTGGGGTTTGATGAGAGAGGTTTTTGTTTGTGTCTCACAGATATAAAAATAATGTTTTTTTCTTTCTTAATTCTGCTATTTTTAGAGGCAAAGACTCGTGTAATATCAAATTTGATCAATATTAAAGTAAGGTTAAAGATTATTTCATAAATAAGAAAATTATTTGAAAAGAGTTTGTATTAGATCATTTAGACAATGACATTTATTAAGTCAACTTGTGATGATAATAATAACAATATTTTATCACCTTTTTATTGTATTGATGATTTGATTTCTCAATTTTTGACTTTAAATTAATATTGTCCACATAAATTTCAATTAGAGTGTACTTTGGTCTTTTAAGAAACCAAAAACTAAAGACAACAATTCCTACCGAGCAACAAAATAAGGGATAGGCAAAATTCATCAAAAGTTCTCTCTAAGTAGGAAATGAACATGCCACAAAATCACACAACGTATGAATTAGTTTACACCCCCAATCCTTCAACAATATTTGTTGGATATATAGTCGTTACCAAGTTGTTAAATTATTGTATAGAAAGGACTCTTAATCAACTCAACGACACGTCAAAAATCTAAACAGAAAATCACTCTTCTCTACCCATCATTCCAACACATTTAGAGACTATATGTAATGCATGAAACCCCAAGACTGCCACAAAAGCCTTGAAGGAGATCCAAGGAACTATGCTTGACCTTGTCAAACACACATATGTTGATGTAAGCTATAGCTGAGATCTTCACTTCTTTTTAGCAAAGATGAATATATAAAAGTATTAAAAGATTTATAAATCTAGACTAAATGCAAAAAAGGTTATAGCACTAAAGTTAATTGCTCCCACTAGAATGGATTTTTTTTTACGATCACACACAAGCAAGAGATCACTTTTTCACAAAATATTAATACCTAGTATTAAATAAAAAGTTTGAGATTTAAGATATAAAATTTTTGTTCCTAAGAGGAGCATGTGTTTTTATCATTTTTTTTTAATATATGTGAAATGCTGCAATGATTATTTTGGTACCAAGACAATAACTTTGATGCGAATTTTCACTAAAACAAAACTTAAGCATCATAAGGGTGAGTATTTGTTGGAGAATGATAAATTTTGTAAAGGCATTTACAACATGATTTATTTCCTTCTTACTAATTAGTACATATAATTGGAGTTAGAGAAATTCTACGGTACAACGTTAGTTGAACATATATTGATATATTTAGTCTTTAAATTAATAGTTAAATGAAGTTTTTTTTTTATAACAAACTATATTTATTATCTAAAATAATTATGGACAAAACATTTACAATTTAAGGTTTCTCAAATGGCAAGTATAACCAAAGTACAAAAGAGAAACTAGAACAAACTGCACCACAAGAAAAAAAAAATCTCTTCCTACTTCAATTTGGGTTATTAATTTTAAACACGTTCTAAGTTCGATACATCATTATTATCTTGTAATAGTGAATTCCTACAAATTGGGCACGATCCATTAACCTTCAACCATGTATCAACACAATTTCGATGAAAATAGTGGCAACAATGCGGCATCATCCTCAACATATCTGATTCTTTATAATTTGAAATACATATGGAACATCTGGTGTCATAATTATTATTATCGGTGTCAATGTTGTTTTTGGTGAAAGAAAATGTATGGTAAGAATTTATGATACTAATAGGGAGTCCTTTTGTGACATCTTTATTATCACCTCGACGTTCTATAATCGTCGCAATGTAACTAGAATTGTGATCATTACGATGTGAGGAAAAATATGCGTAACAAACTCGGACGAAAAGGACGAGAAATATTATTAAGAGAAACAACCTTGTGAATGTGTCTAAATCTTCAAAGGTGTTCATACCTAGTGAAGATGAATCGGTGGTGGTGGTATGAGAGGACATGGCAAGGGGAAGGTGTAGGATAAAATTTGTGATGGTGTTTAGAACTATAGCAAACTTGAATGGAAAGTAAATTAATATGGAGATTTTATTTTTTGGGTTTAGCTAGCGTGGATAAATGAGGAAGCTTTAGTGTCATTTGTTGGCAACACATTGAACAAATTTGAAGCTAATTGAAGTTGTGTACTAACGGAATCTAAAACTTAAGGAAGTTTCTTAGCTGTCTTACTATGGGAAATGTTTGTTTAATTTCTCGAATATTTGTTGTTCTATACTTGTAATTCTTACATTTTGTTTTCTTAGACGTTATGGCAATTTGTTATTTGTAAGAGGCTTATTGCATAGAGGTTTTCGGCTATTGCTTATAAAAAAAATAGAGGTTCACCTATTTCTCCAAGCTCTATATTTAGTTAACGTGTCAAACTGTTTTATAATATATATATATATATATATATATATATATATATATAGGAGCCATATTGATATTGTGAGAGATGAGAGTATCTTCTATCAACCATTGGATTAAAATCAATGATTCAAACTAAAACCAATTGTTAAGTGATTCACATGTTTGCTATTTTCTTTGTGCGACTTTTCATATTTCTACTTCCTTCATCTTTGTTTCACCTTCTCAATTTCTACTCCAAAAATAATAGATTGTCTATGATCTATCATAGCGGTTGATCCTGTCTTAATTGTATATAATCTTCTTTCGAGCAAACAAATGTTTCGTACCATTTATTTTTTATTATCTTTTCACATCATTTTTATCTTTAGTTTTTGACAAGGAACGCACACTAAATCCAAGTGCATATTTTTTTATAAAATTGTTCTCCCTCAAATATTTGTCGAATTTATCAAATATTTGTCTAAATAAAAAAAAATATTATTAACAATAACATATCATTTAGGTTACCGTATTAAAAATGAGAGAAGTGCCAGTGATATGTTGCTACTCATATCTTAACAAAAAAAATTATTAACAAATTATAATAGAGGTTTAAGAGATGAGTAATAAAAAAGGTTAATAAATAAAAAAGAGAAAAAATAAACAATATAAAAAATAAGACAAACAGTAAAGGAAATAGATGGTTTAAATATCAACCTAAAATAGAGAAGAAGAAGGTGAAAGAACATAGAAAATAAGGCAAGCAAAGCATAAGGAAGGTGAAACAAAGATGAGGGAGTAGAAATATCAAAAGTATAATGGGAAAAAAGCAAGCACGTGAGTAACTTAATGATGAGTTTTTTAATCTCAGTCATTGATTTTAATCCAATAGTTGATTAATATTTGTCTCATCTCTCACAATATCAGTTCCTATATATATTTGTCACATGTCTCATCTCCAAACCCTTTATTTAAATCCAAAATCCAAGTGTGGTAATTTATTCATCTTCTCTCTTTACTTTTTGAAAATAAAAAAAAAATGTAATTAGTCACCTAATGCGGAATATATTTGATCTTTAAAATAATCATTTCTAGTCATTATTGCAAAGACAAAAAACTTCAAATTTTTATTTTATTTGTTGCTTTTACTCTCTCATTATAGATGGTGTATATAAAAAAATTAAATGAGAAGTTTAGAAACCAATAAGTTATTTATAGACATTCTACCGTAAAGAATGTATTGAATATTTATTGTCAAATTATAATATAAATGAAAATTATGATTCTTTATATGCATAATTTATGTATCACTACCATTAAACTATGATATTTCATATGCATAATTTATGAACTACCACCAAATGAGATTTTCAATAGTATGAATCACTTAATATCATTTTTACAATTAAATTATTACATTATCCCAATTGATCTAAACGATTAACTTATTAACCAAAAAAGTCAATTCTAAAATTCTCTCAAGAAATAAATATGTGAATTATAATGATAGTTCTTTTTATACGAGTACTATCATTCATGTATTATAAGTTCAACTTCTTGAGGATTATATTTAACGTGATAATAAAATTTAATGAATAAATCCAATATTTATTTAATGGTGGCATGTCCTTAGTTAAAAGGATCAACGATCATTAAATCAATGCTACCGTGCTTCATGACCACTATTTTATCTTTAGCTTTTTCTCTAATGGATAAATACTTAATATCGATATATTTAATTTGACTTTTAGTTTTCTTGTTCTTAACCATACAAATAGTGGCTGAATGACCGCAAAAAAAATTATAATACCTAAAGTCTAAAATAAAACTCTTAAGTCATACACTATGAGAGGTAGCCTTAAATTAGAAAACAAACAATATTTCATTCGAAATCTCAATAGAACTTTTTGATATAGATTTTATGCTATAGACCTAAAATGCGTAGATGTCTATTTTATAGATCTTAATACCAATGGTAGAAATGCCTCACACATATCCTTCATATCAAATTTTGTAGAGAAAAATTATTTTAGCTCATGCCACCATTTGAAGAAGAGTAGTTGGTGATCTACCTTATGGTTGGACAGATAAATATTTTGTTTATACAATTATTTTTTTACAAGGGTTATTGAATATCAAAAACCTATTACATTGAAATCTTATTTTTTTAACGGATTGAAGGAGTAGGTATTATTGGTAGAGAGGAAGTAATAAATTGGGGTTTATCACGATCATGTTTCGAGCTTCTAGAATTCAATGGAATCTACTTATAAAACAAGAAAACAAATTTTACTACCATTGACTTTATGGAATATGCATTGATCCATATGATTTTCTATAAATTCAAATGAAAAAACTATTTCATGGAATTTAAAATATAATTGACAAGATGTTTGTTTTAAACCATATATAAATTTCTTAAATTTGCAAACCAAATGCTCATATCAAAATTGATGTATATTTATCCAAATTCCATGTATTACCAATGTAAACACACCATAAAATAAATCTTGTAACATAAAAATTACATGTGAGTTAAAATTTTATTTTAATAAAATTTATTTAAACTTTACGATGAATTTATCAAATTATATATACACAATTTCATATCTTATGCATATAAATATGTTCACAGTTTATCCAAACTTTACTTTATGATAAAACTATCCAATTATGTACCAATTCATAGAGTTATGAAAATAATTTGACATTCTATCTCAATTGATCCCACAAATATAATAAAAATTAATGTAGGATAAAATTCACTACATACCACACATAATTAATTACAATATTACGTCTAATTTTTATGTGATCTAAAATTATCAAAATTATAAAGATACTTAAAAATTAAATTATATGAAACTATTAAAATTATCTAATTTAAGAAATAAATTTATTTTAATTTTATTATTCATGCTCAAAATAACCAAAAAATAAATGATATAAATATGACATAAAATACATGTATGATGTTATATTTTGCGAATGTCATTTGATTGATGATGTGGATTAGCTTCGACTGTTTTAACATATGTTCAATATTAACGATAATAAGACATTAAATTAATGTTATCAATTTTTTATCCTTTAATATGGGCTTTCGGTCAATCTTAAAAATAATTTTTCTAGTAGTGTGTTGAAAAGTATAGCAATCAAATTGATGACCGAAGTTCAAATTGCAAGTTTTTTTTTCTAATTATTTTTTTTTATCTTCAACCTTGAGTGGGTCTAGTTGACCAATTTCAACCCATTATGTGACCCACGTAAAAAAGTTTCACATATCATTTCATTTCATGCATTTTAAATAACAGAAAACCAATAAAATCAATGAATTAAGGATTTCCTATAATATTTAGAAATAAAATGGTCTAAAACTCAAAACCTAAATCAAATCACAAAATACTTTGAAGTTGGAAAAACTAAAAAACCAACAAGGTTGAGGCGAGCAAAATTGTGATGCAAAATGTAAGCAAATTTCGTAACATCTCTTTAATTTTCTAAAAATAAAATAGAAATGTAATTAATCACCTAATGTAGAATAAATTTGACACTTAAAAAATAACTATGTCTAGTCATTGTTGCAAAGACAAAAAACTTTAAGTTTCTATGTTATTGATTTTTCTAAAATTTTACTCTTTTATTATAGATAGTGTATATAAAAAAACTAAATGAGAAACTTAGAGACCAATAACTTATTTATGGACATTATACCATAAAGAATGCATTGAATATTCATTATTACTATTAGAATGAACATGCAAGTTATTATCATTCATGCACATAACTTGTAAATTACTACCATTAAACTATGACATTTCAAGCGTATAACTCATCAACCACAATCAAGTAAAATTTACAATAGTTTGAATCACTTAATATAATTTTTATGATGAAATTATTATACTCTCTTTAATACAGAGAATGAAAATCTGTATTAATACTCTCAATTACTAAATATCATCAATAAAATTCTCATCAAATTAATATTCAAACACACAGAGTTTTATATAAATTCAAAATTCGTAGAATCTAGTCATTGATATTTACTTGTATATTTTACAAGTTTATTATATATTTATTTGAAATTATTTAATAAAGTATAAAATAATTTTAAAATTTTATACAAATTTGTAGAGTTGATCTATTTAATAATTTTTTTTATTTGATAGTTGAATTAGTGAAATATATATATATATAGAAATTACATTCATATCTTAATGCGTATTTTGAACATAAATTAAAATGTATACAAAAAATAGAAAATGCTAATAGATTGAAATTGAAACTATTAGTCAAATGTAAATTCTTTTATAATTTTGTAAATGTTAAATGATCCATACAATCAATCTTCCATAGCTTATACTTTGACAACATCTTCTCACCTTTAATTTTTTATTACAAAAATAACTTAATTTTATCACTCGTTTTTTATTGATTTGAATGAACCTTTAGTAATTCTCACAAATTGAAGCTCCTGCCAACTTTTTTATCACTAGGATGTCTCACTCCATCTCAACTCAATTGGTTAATTGAATTAGTTAGTTGATTCAAATTGATTTTTTTTTTTTTATAAAAAAGATTAACTGAGTTGGTATCTCAAAATTCAAAGAATACTAACAAAAGTATTTATAGATCATCCGTTAAATAGATCCTCACATAATTGATTTTGAAAATCTTAACTAAAATTTATTGAATTAATTCTAAATCCATAAATCAACATATTCAGTTTTTTCCCTTTTAGTGATCAGAAGTGAATAATACTTTAAAAGTCGTTGAATTCAAATAACTTCAACACATTTTAGGAAGTGCTTCCCTTGATAGGTTTCAAGTTAATCTCATTTCACTATTTTCAGTTGTCGTTTGCGGTTTTTGAAGAGCCTTCTTTTGTTCATGTCGATTTCATGGGAGTTTCTATTGGCACCCCCATTTTTCTACGGTTATTTGTGGTCTTAGTCCGTTATTCTAGCGAAGTTTTATTTTAATATTTTGAATAATTTTTTTAGATTCTATCCAATAATATGAAATTCTTTTAATTTTAGTTATTCACCTACACATGCTACTCAAAAACAGATGACGTAGACATCATTTTCCTGATTGAGACTTTGCCACGTGTATTACTTATAGCGATTCAACATTTTTTTCTGGATCAATTAACTTTAATGTTTTTTAATTAATAATTAAAGAGACTAAATTACAAATGGGAGAGGGGAAAAGTTGTTGTGTTTTAAAATAGAAACCGTTGAAATTCATTCCCAACATTAGAAATCCATTGGAAAAGAACAACTTGCTAAAGATGAAGAAGATTCACACGTGATGGTGATTTTTCTCTTGGGGTTTAAGGAAGAAGAAGATGATGAACAATTTTGGAATTCATTTAAATTTTAATAAAAAATTATAATCATTAAGATTAATCCTATGTAGAAAAAATGATCAACACGTACTTGTTTTAAAATGATAACTGACAAAAAAAAAAAGTGAAAAAAAAATATGTGTTACAATTAAATAAGATAAGAACTTAAGATTAATTTTATTTAAATATTAATTTGGTTTAATTGTAGTTTTGATTTTTTTTAATTTTATCAATTCATGAAATTGATCTCTCTTTATTTTAAAAGTTGACAATTTTGATTAATCAGATTCTTGAACTAACAAAATGACAATTTAAAGCATTTTAAAAACGTGAGATACCATTTTATGATATATAACTATTTAGATGCATTAATTATTTATATATTATTAATAAATTATAAATATAAAAAAAAATTGAAATTAAAAATTAAATTTTTACGGTATTTTATTATAATTTTATGGATGTTAATCATTTTAAATCATTGTATCATATTATATATTATTTAATACATGTTACATCATACTTTTTAGTTAAAAATATGGTAGGGACATTAATTATCGACTTTTAAAATAGATAAATCAATTATGTGAATCAGTAAAAATAAGAATACTAAAACTACAATTAAGTATATTAATTTCTAATTTTAGTGTCTAGTACTTAGAGATAGTGATTTAAGACCATTTTTGGTCTAAAATCCCTCATCCAAATCGTTTTTTCCACCACAAATTTAGTTTTTTTTTTGTATTTTCTAAGTGCAACTTTTTTTTTTATTTTCCCATCCTGGTGTGATATTTTTTAGTTTTCTCGTTTTGGTTTAGATTGACAAAGTAATTTTTTATCAATTACATATTTCAATCAATAACTTTGAGGTTGCAACGTTGAAATTTGTCATATTTGTAAGTATGTTATCATTTTATGCTATTAATTTGGATCTCATGAGTTTTTTCAAATAGTTGCCACTTTCAATTTTAGCAAGTTTGAATTTGTATTTAATCAATATACTATAATAAATATTGTTTTTTTTTAGTTAAAAAAAATTAGCCACATATGCTAAAATAATCTTAAGCTTATATATAATTTTAGTTTTTCATCTTTTACTTAATATTCGTTTTGATCATTTATTTTTTTAATTAACTTTCGTCATTTATGTTTTATAAGTGATGTATTTTAATGCTCATCACAATTATAACAAAAGTTTTAACAACATTTGATAATTGAAATTCTTTCTATACATTATAACGTTCTTTCAAAATAACATCAATTTAACCAAACAATAGACTTATACCTGAAAAAAAATACTTATTATATGCTTTGAAATATATGTAAACTTGTTGAAATGAATGACAATTATTAAAGTTATCTGTATTTTATTTCGTCTTGGTACACTTATCTTTATAATCTATTATAATATATTAAAGCAATCCTAAATTCTATTTGAGATAACTCATCTTCATCTATGTTATATCCTCTAATATTTGTCAATTCACATAAAATCTGATGTGACACATTCCAAAATACACTATTGTTTTCATCTTCTACTTCCCTTTGTTTTGTTTCAACAATATGTTTGCGACAACTCATCTTCATCTATGCCAAATCCTCCAATATTTGGTAACTCATAAAAAATTTGATGTGGCATATTCTAAAACACACTATTGTTTTCTTCTTCTACTTCCATTATATTTTGTTTCTCCAATATGTAACACAAAGACATGCCCATTCAAGTACAATTATTTCACACATTATACAATTTCAGCTTTAATTTTTCACTCAATGACTCATAAATACACTTAAAAAACTCTAATTACTCATTAAAAATTTATTTTCAATAACTCATACAACAAATACAAACCATCCTATATATTCAAATCATCACGATGCAAGTTCAACTACATACATGGATCTCTTGTAAATTTTCTATTGAAACAATGATAACAACATTATGAAATGCAACCAAGCTACAACTATTTGTGTAACAAACTCTTAGTTCACATATACTTCAATAATATTGTTTTTCTATTGTCAGTTATTGTTCAAGATCATATATCAATATTATTGCATAGAAAATGAATGTTTTTGCCTATGTTGAATGTGTCTCCCATAACATTTTTTTTATAATTAAAAAAACAAAAATTATAAAACAAAAACAAACAAAAAATTAAATATTTAGAAATAAATAATTTCTAACTAATTCATTATTCACTCAAAACTTTATGTCTTAAACATTCACAAACTTTTCTTGTCTATAATTTATTTCAACTACTCTTGAAGTTTATTGACCGTGTTAAAGAATTATTTGAAAATTTCAAGACACACTCAGATGAATTATTTCAATATTTTGAATTTAATAAACTATCACTCACGAATGAATGTTATAACATACTACAAGACACACAATATTATTTAGTGCATGACACTGAGATTGACAAAATTACGATGAGCATATAAAATTGAAAATGTGAAAAAGTACATAAATTTATAAATTTAATGTTTCAAAACTAATATAAATTATATAACATGAATAAGTATTATAGCTAAATGTATACCTTTAATAATAAAGAAATCCATAACTATTTAACAAATATATTATTAGAAGAAACACTTCAATGAAATAAAAAGTTTGAATAAACCAACTCCACATTTAAAAAATATTAAAGACAAGAATTGCATATATAAAATTGTAAAATCATATAAATAGTCTCATATTTCAATATACTTTTGCATGAATTGTATTAGTCAACAATATTTTACTTTTTCATTTGTACTAAAACAAACCTAGTTTATATATAATTATTCAAAAATATATTTATCTTTAGGTACATAAATGCTTGAGTATATTCTACTGTAAAATAAAATTATCATTACTTTTAAATTATATATTATTGTTATTTCATATTGCCTAATATGTTAATCTTGTATTAGACATCAAGTGTCTATGACAATAATTTTATGATTGTTTGAAATAGATATAATGAAAATAATTAACATTCATTATTTATTAATAAAAAATAAATAAATGATCAAAACAAATATTTTAATAAAAAATAAAAAACCAAAAATTATATTTAAACCATAAATTTATCTATTATTGGATGTAAAGACCATTAATTGTTTCAGGAAGTTAGCAACCCTTCTTGCACCAGAAAAAAGAAATGTAAGAAACCCTTGTCTTGATTCTAAAACAAATAAATATATTTTAATAATGCTAAATTTGACATTTGGTAGTGCCAAATCTCTCTTGATATTCATTACTGAATAGAGACGTCTTCTTTTATTTTTGGACTAAAAAAGAAAATTACTATTCGGTACGTGATTCTGATTCACCAGCACAAAATTAAGTAATAAAGGAGGACTCACATGACTGTAAAAACCATTGCCCATCTAGATTCTTATCCTCATTTCTTTTTTGTCGATTAGAGAAGAATTATTTAAAATCATTTTTATCTGAAATCCTCTTTTTAATTTGTTTTTTTTTCTCCTTTTATTATATCACGTGGTTTTGATATTTTTTCATTCTAGATTTTGTAGTATCTATTATATATATTTAAAATAGATTCTGAATGTCATGTGTATCTCTTGAACGTTCTCATCCTTCAACAACTTCTCCTCTTCATTTCACAATTTTTTTTAATATATTTAAAAAAGACTCTCAATGCCACCTCATCCTATTTGATCCACATATACAAATGTTTTTCATATCAGCTAAAATACCTCTTGAGAATGCTCTCTTTCTTCAACAACTTCTCCTCTTCATTCCACAAATTTTTTTAATATCTTTAAAATCTTTTGATAATATTATTTTATAATAAATTTATAAATTATAAAATTATTATCCAATTATTTATAATAAATTTATAATTTATAAATTATTTTACAATTTGATAATAATTTATAATTTATATTATTATCAAATTATTTTATATTAAATTTATAAATTATTTTATAATATTATTAGTCATTTACCAATAGTAATAATTTATATTATTAGTCATTAGATTTAATGAAAAAATTCGACTAATCAATATTTTATGATAAAGTTATAATATATTTTATAATATTATTAATCATTTACCAATGCTAATAATTTATATTATTAGTCATTAAATTCAATGGAAAAAAACTAACTAATCGCTCATAAATATCGTCAAA
>JBBPBS010001064.1:3427321-3503030 GCA_037974835.1 Cicer judaicum | reverse complement strand
AAAAATTTACTATATATGTATTCTGATAAAATATGTTAACACTAAACTTTCATCAATTAAATTATTTATTTATTATTGAATGCTATTTTTGATTTTAATTTTCCTTATTATAATGATAATTTGAATGTTAAAAAATAAATGAAAAATTAAATATTGCATAAAATGAAATTATTTTTTAATAGAATTTATTTTTCGTACATATAACATAACTATAATTCAATTGCACAAACAATTAGTTAAAACTTTTAAATACCTAAAATAAATTTAATGTATATGTAAATCTTTAATAAAAAAAATTTCAAACTCTTGATGAAATATATTCAATAATTTTTTTTTATAACAACTTCTCATGCTCACAATTAAAATATCATATTGATAAAACAAATAAATTTAGATTACGGTACAATACAATACAATTCAATATTAACATTTTTTTTAAAATAAAAATATTAAATAGTCAATCATATTTTTAAATTTTTATATCTTACTTTAGGGTTTGTATTATACATATTATTTCATCAAATAAATATAAGTATCATTATATGTTGAAAAATAAATTGACAATCATAGTACAATGAGTCATACAATTATCCTATATAATAAGTTATCATACGAATTTTACAAAATATTTTAAAATTAAATTAGATGATTGTGATAAACATTATTTTCTCTCATTTTAATTTTTCTAATCATATTCAATTATTACAAATCAATAAAATAATATTATAAAATAACTATATTTATAAATATATAAAATATTACTTATAAAATTTATAAAATTAATTAATTAATTAATTAATATATACGCAACGCGCGGGCCATAATCTAATTTTTATTTATTTTAAGTTTATACTTTATGTGTTTGTTAAAATGATTGAGAATGACTATCTTAATTGATATCATATTTTGAGAAAGACTAGCTTTATCACCAATTTTCAATATTTTCTAATTCTTATATATAGTTGAATTGGTCATGTCAAAGATATCTATAGTCAATATGAACAAATAATAACAAATATTTTGTGTGTGGATGGATGACATTAAAAAATATGGATCTTGTGCTACTCTTAATTGTTGACCACGTGTAGAAGAAATTAATTTAGTTGATAAGATTCAGTTTTTGATTTGGTAATTTCTAATGGTTTTTGAAATACATATGCATATTGTTAATGTGTTTTTTACTTTATTGTTAATTTCAAAATATGAATGAAGAATCTCTTTAACATATGATCAATTTGATTGAACTATGCTCGTCGTTTGAATCAAATTTAGTTTTCTGTCAAAATAAAAAAGACATTAATTTATATGTTGTTTTTAATTATATTTTTCAGTATTTCATGTTGATTAAAATAATTCACACGACAAAATGAAAATAAAAGACAATTTATTCTTAAGGCTTAAGTCTATTGTTAAATGTTAATATTATTAGACGGAATATTGAATTTGAATTTGAGATCTTACATTTACGTGTGAATTTTTTTAATCATTTTCTTGAAGAAGAAAAAAAAAAGAAATGATTGTTCTTAAGTTTTAATGTATTAACTTTATGATACACTGAATAATGCTAGTATTTCTCTAAATAATTCATCTACCTTTCATAGTTTTGTATAGGAGACTTGTTCTCTCGACTTTTACATTTTGATGGGTATTTCATTCCATTTAATATCAACACATCACAACAACATTTTATATTGTCCAAATAGAATTGTGTATTTAAACCATTTTTGACTTGTCCATCATGCATAAAGCCATATATATGATTGATTTAAGACAAGATTTTACATGTGATTTATCTACTCTTTTTTGCCCCACATATTCCTCTACCAGAGTTAATAGTGTTTACCTTTTAAGTTTTTGTTAAATCGAACTTTTTGTTCAGAATTCAATCCGAAATCTTGTATCAGACATTAAATATAGATGCTTCTTTTAACCATGATTTAAACCATTCTTTTCTACATTGTGAGAAATTAATCTCTTCCACTAAACCCATCCCGTTGATATATGATTTATTGTATTGTAAATAAATAAATTTCTGAACATAAATTACTTCTTAAATAGTTCTTAATGCAAGAAACCTTTTGTCCAATCATTTGGAAATTAATATAATTTATAAATGTCAACATCATTGATATTACCCAAACTAAAAAATTTCTATATATTTAGGCATATAATCAGTTTGTTCATAGGAATCAAGAGCCAAAACGTTTCTTTGTTTAGTTGCAGAAACAATCAATGGAGCAAAACTCTGTGTTTTCATTCCCCCTCATCCTGCTCTTCATCACTCCTTGGTTTCTATTAACCTTTCATGTCAATGCTGAGACTTCAACATACATAGTCCATATGAACAAATCCTTCTTTCCTCAAGTCTTTACAACACATCATGATTGGTTTCATTCCACAATTCATTCTCTAAACTCAAAAACAGAACTACTTGATCTTGATCAACCATCAAAGCAACAATCAAAGAAAGTAGTTTACACCTATGATCATGCCATGTATGGTTTCAGTGCAGTGTTAACTTTAAATGAGTTAGAGACTCTTAAGAACATTGATGGATTTATTACAGCATATCAAGACAGAACAGCCATGATGGACACAACTCATACCTTTCAATTTCTTTCCCTAGATTCACCAAATGGTCTTTGGCATGCTTCCAATTTTGGTGAAGATGTCATTGTTGGTGTTATTGATTCTGGTTTATGGCCTGAGAGTGAAAGCTTTAAAGATCATGGCATGACAAAGAAAATTCCAAGCAAATGGAAAGGAGCATGTGAGGAAGGCCAAGATTTCAATGCTTCCATGTGTAATTTCAAGTTGATTGGAGCTAGATATTTCAACAAAGGTGTGATTGCTGCACGTCCAAATGCTACAATCACAATGAACTCACCTAGAGACATGATAGGACATGGAACTCACACATCGTCTACCGTTGCAGGTAACTAAATGTTGTTATATTAGTTATATTTCTATTTTCATCTTCATCAGATTTAAAACCCTGGTCCATTAAATCTTGCAAATAACTATGTTAACATACAAGCTGTTATGTTAATATTTTCCCGTTCACCAGATTTGAACTCTGATCATTTGACTCCTGCAAGTAACTATGTCAATATATTAGTTATTATGTTAGTATTGTTTCCTTCACCGTGTTTGAACATTGATCCTTTAACTCCTGCAAGTAACTATGTTAATATATTAGTTGTTATATTAGTATTATTTCCTTCCTGTGTTTAAACCTGGAACCTTTAACTCTGGCAGGTAACTATGTTAATGGAGCTTCTTATGCTGGTTATGCAAAAGGTGTAGCTAGAGGCATAGCACCAAGAGCTAGGCTTGCTATGTACAAAGTAGCTTGGACAGAGGGTCATTTAGCTTCTGATATTTTAGCTGGAATGGACCAAGCAATTTTTGATGGAGTTGATGTGATTTCAATTTCAATTGGATTTGAAGATATTCCAATTTATGAAGACGCTATAGCAATAGCTTCATTTGCAGCTATGGAAAAAGGGATTGTTGTTTCATCTTCGGCAGGTAACTCTGGTCCTATGCTAAGAACATTGCACAATGGTATCCCTTGGCTCATAACAGTAGCTGCAGGCACAATAGATAGAACCTTTGGAAGCCTCATTTTGGGAAATGGTAAAGAAATCATTGGATCGACAATGTTTGAGACAAATTCTATAGGGGAAAATCTTCCACTTGTTTACAACAAAACTTTCTCTTCATGCAACTCAATGAACCTTGTATCACAAGTTAATAACAACCAAGTCATCATTCTTTGTGACTCAATCTCAAACTCATCAGTGTTTGACCAAATGACTTTTGTTAAAAAAACAAAAGTGTTAGGTGCAATTTTTGTCTCTGATAATCCTAGTTTAATTGATTTAGGAGTTATCTACTCACCAAGTATAGTAATAAATCCAGAAGATGCAAAATCAGTGATCAACTATGCAAAAATGAGTAAGAATCCAACAGCTAGCATTAAATTTCAACAAACATTTGTTGGAATAAAGCCAGCACCAGTTGCAGCACATTACTCATCAAGAGGACCTTCAAATAGCTATCAAGGAATCTTAAAGCCTGACATAATGGCACCTGGATCAAGAATTCTTGCAGCTTATATTCCTGATAATACATCGCCAAGTGACTTCGTTTTTATGTCAGGAACATCAATGGCTTGTCCTCATGTTTCTGGTGTTGCTGCTCTTTTGAAAGCTTCACATCCACAATGGAGTCCTGCTGCTATAAGATCAGCAATGATAACAACAGCTAGTTTTTTGGATAATACAAAAAATCCTATAAGGGATAATGCTTATCCTTCACAATCTGCTTCACCTTTTGCTATGGGAGCTGGTGAGATTGATCCTAATAGAGCAATGAATCCTGGTTTGATATATGATGCTACACCACAAGACTATGTTAATCTTCTTTGTGGTTTGAACTATACAAAGGAGCAAATTTTAACTATTACTAGATCAAGTCATTATGATTGTGTTTACCCTTCTTTGGATCTTAATTACCCTTCATTTATAGCTTTCTTTAGTAACAAAACAAGTTTAAATGGACAAAAGTTTAAGAGGACTGTTACTAATGTTGGAGATGGTGGTGCTAGTTATAGAGTTAAGGTGACACAGCCTAAAGGTTATATGGTGACAGTTTCACCTGATATATTGGATTTTAGTTATGGAAATGAGAAGAAAAGTTACTATGTTTTCATAAAGTGTGTCGTGTACAATGAGAAAAATGTTTCTTTTGGAGATCTTGTTTGGATTGAAGATGGTGGAAAACATAGTGTTAGAAGTCCTATTGTAGTGGCAACAAGTGGAATTTAACGAGTTCTTAGTTTTTTTTTCTTCATTTTTCATGATATCATATCTAACACCTTTGTTAGACTCCTAAGAAAAATCCGAAAAATAATGGATTTGGATTGTCAATGGTCATAAAGATTAGACAATCTAGATTTCAATTTTAGTATTTTAGAATTTAAAAAGAAATTAAAATCTACGTCTTTTATATACTGTCTCTATCTGATCTGATACGATTATTACAATCTGAATGAATGAATTTGTAATTGTAGTAAATCCAAAACTAAAAATAATAATATATAATTTTGTATAAGATTCCATTTTCATTGTTCTTGTTGCTAGTTGTGTCCAAGTCACATAGGATTCGATGCACTAAAAACAAGTTTTTTCTTTGATCTGTGACTCATTGCATTGGATTTTCTTCACTTGAATTTAGTGATAGATCACGGGCCAAGAACCATGTAGAAATGACAAGCATGCAGGATTGAGTGACTCACTATCGCCCAAAACTATTTTTTTTGCATGTTGGTTGCAAGGGAAAAAGTTTATAAAACCATTTTTTTTGTGAAAGACATAAATTTTTGTGCATACATAATAATAGTTTTTGTGACATGTGTAAAGTGGTTAATTTGGTTTCTGTCAAAAACAAGTGTTTAATTTGGTGTTGTATAAAAGTACTTCGGGAGCTTCCTAATAGACAAATACAGCAGCCACACCAAAGAAACATTTTAACTTGAGGGGATTTGCAGCTTCCAAACAAGATTCGAAGCGTATTACTTTACTAAGTAAACCACCATGTTCGTTTTTTACTTTAGAGGAAGCTTTCAAATAGGTGTTTGATATTATAAATATTTTAAATATGTCAATGTATCTCTCAAATGTTACTTATATTTGTCGTGCCGTTTTTACCATTTTTAAGGACGTACATGAATCTAGTTCACGTAAACGTTCGTGATCTTAGTTCAATTCATAAATTTCTGAATTTGTGATATGTTCTTATTGGATGCAAATAAATAGACCAACGAAGAGACAATAGTGACAAAATGTATGATGGTTTGGACTCTGATTTTGACGAAATGCATGAGGGTTTGGAATGAGATTTTGAAGAAATGTATGATAGTTTGAAAGTTGATTTTGACGCAATAAATAATGGTGTTGAACCCAAAATTGACAAGGCTATGAATGATAGTGTTGAACCTGTTATGATGTTTGACATGGGAGATGATTTATTGAGATGAGATAGAAATGTTGGAAGGAAAAATAGAATTGTCGTTGTCATTTTAAGATATGAAACTACGATATAATGACCAAGAACAAAGACAAAATTAATTTTTGGTTGTGAGAGAAGCGAAAAATATAGACTTTGGAAGAATCCTAAACCTATTAGGAGTGTTTGGACAAAAAAATGTGAATGTCCATTTAGATTGAGAGGAACACCATCAAGTGTTGGTGAAGGATGATATCTGCATGTAGCATGTGGTCTTCATAACCACAAATTGCCAAAAAAAAACTGACTTGTCATTCTTTCTTAGGTCGATTGTCTCAGGAAGAGAAATATGTACTTGATGATATGATGAAGAACATGATCAATTCAAGAAATATATTGATAATATTAAAGGATCATAACATTGAAAGTTTAACGACAATCAAACAAGTTTACAATGCATGTCAAACATATCGTTCATCACTTAGAGGTAATATAACGAAAATACAACATCTAATGACATTAATGGAACATTACTAATACGTGTATCAATATAGGAAGACTGAGGGTTCAGATGAGTTGAATGACATATTATGGCCCATCTAAATTTTATTATTCTAGTAAATGAATTTCACATAGTGTTGATTTTGAATAATACATATAAGACTTGTAGGTATCAAATGTAATTACGTGAGATTATTGGCGTTACTTCTACTAAAATGACATTTTGCGTGAGATTTGCATATTTACCGTCTGAGTGTGCTGATAATTTCTCGTTGACACTACAAATGTTGAAAGAACAAATAACAAGTGGTGAAGTTCAAGTCATCGTTATTGATAGAGATATTTCTTTAATGAACGCAATTCAATATGTTTTTTCAAAAGCATTTAATTTATTGTGTTTGTTTCATGTATGCAAGAATATCACATTCAAGTGCAAGATGAGACTGGATTTCCAAAAAAGAAGCAGACGTGCATAATGGAGGCATGATAAACTCTTGTTTACAATTATGATGAGACTTAATATTATATGAAGTTGACTATGTTTGAAGGAACTTGTAGTAACAATTCTATTTTTTTATGGTTATCTACACGAGTAGTGATTAATTGCTCACAAGGAAAGATTTGTTGAGGCATTAACAAATATATTTATGCACATTGATACAAGAAGAAGAAGAAGAACATTGATGCAAACTTGGTGTAAATGGGAGGCAATGAAGATGATTGAAGATGTTGAAGTTGTTGAAAATGGAGGAAGAAGGAGAAAAGAGTATGCAAGAAAATGATGAATATGAGTGTGAGGTAGAAGATACAAATAGAAAACCAAGTTAGGATTAAAGATGAAAAAGAAATAGAGGTTATAGTTTAAGAAATGATATAAATAAATAAGAAAATTTTGAGTAATTTGATTTTTCAAAAAATTTGAGGGGTGTAAATAGAAAAAAAAAAAAAAAAAGGATGCAGGTTGCAAAATTGTATTTATAATCTAATAACTTTTTTAAGAGCGACTTACAAACTGAATGAAAATTTGGTGGTTTGCTTTTAAGATATTCTCCACCAACATCCTACCCTTGTTGCTCTTTTGTCTATGCAAAATTTCAGGATTGGGCCAACACTCCAATTTTTAATAGATCATCTTACTTAAGCTTATGATAGTTTTTCTCCTGCCTTTCAATATTTTTTGAATTTATCAATTTGAACATGTACTTTAATAACAACAAAAATTAAAAATCCGCATTAGTTATTTAAAGGTATATTTTGAAGATTTTTAAAAAATATAAAGAATTAGAGAAGAAGTTTCCTACACATAGTTAATGTTTAATTTATATTGTAATATTTGGATTCTTGTGAGACTAAAGGAAAACAGGATTGGAAGCGGACGTAACTTGATTTGAAACATTAATATGGCCCGTGAATCTGAACATTTTAATTAATCAAACCAACCAAATCATTATTATTTGATTTTTTTTAAAATAATTATTATTTGATCCCAAGGCTGTTGATTAATTATTTTCTCCTTGAACTTAATTTATTCTTTGGCAAATTCTTTAGTACCAGTGAAATTGAATAACTATTATGAAACAATGTGTTATTGTGAAGCATCATATAATATTGTGACATATTTTATTCGGAGACCATGTGTCATTGTGACATATCTTATAAACTCTTATGTGTTATTGTGACACATGTGTCATTTTATTTAAATATTAATACTTCAACAAAAATTTTAAAAGAAGATATTCTTTCTTCCTTCCTCTTTATTATTTCATTTTTAATTTATTTTAACACACATTTAACTACTATTTCTCAATAAATATATAAATGATAATAATTTGTGAAAAAATTTATGTATCATATATTATTTATGTTTATTTAGAAATTAGAAGACAATGGCACATATAATTTGTGAAAATTATTTTGTATTATATATTGTTTAAATGGTAAATTAAGAAATTATTTGTTGTTTTTTTACATATATATTTTATGTTGTCAATTTTTTTAAAATACTACATATTTGAAGTTTCTAAATCTGTTTTACTTCTACTCAATCGTATATACATGAGAATTGTTTGTGAAAACTCAGGAGTTAAGTTGTATAAAAGTCTCATACTATACATTGAAATTTAGATTTTTCATTTTTTTGATAGGATTAGAATGAAATGAATATTAGTTATATATATATATATATATATATATATATATATATTTCTAGCAATATTTTGATAAATTTCGATGTGTTTTTTCATTTTTTATATTTTATAATAAGACAACAACGAGAGTTAAATTAAAATATTAGTTGCAACCATTTCTACTTCGATTAAAATAATACTCATTTTGTCTTGTCATTTTTAATTCTACATTTCACTTTGTATTTTCTATTTTGTATCATTATCTGAATGTGCTAAGTTAGATCAATTTCATGCTCAATCATTTTAAAATTATAATTAGATGACAACACAGTTAAAAAAAAGTATGGTTAGTCTAATTTTCCTGTAGATAATTACATATATTAATTGAAACTCAAATTGAATTATTTAAAAATATGAGTTCGATAGGATATATGATTTGAGTTTCCATATGAAAGAAATGTGTTATTGTTATTAAATTTTTCTTTTTTTAATTTAAAAGAAAAATCCTAACATATAGTGACATGAATACTAATGAAACATAGACACATGTTTATATGTCTCCCTATTGTCATATTCATATTTATATAAACAATTCCTTAGATCACATGATGATGTGATTTGCATAAGAGTATAGTAGTGGAAATAAGTGACCATTTTTTTTAGTTATCCTTAGATGTTCTCATGTTGGTACAATATTGATTAGTTATGGACAAATTCTTAAATCTTTCTCTATTTATTACTTTTACAACATTAATTGATTTGCACATATTAAACAAACAAAATATCATAAAAGTGACTATGATTCAAATTTGACTAAACAAACTCAATAAGTACAAAAGCAAAATACTTCAAAAGTAAATTAATATCTATCTTATTATACACTTTTTTTGCCAACCATGTCAACGTTGTATATTTTCATGTTTCTTTGATTTCAATCGAGTACATTAATTTTTTTTACATAAAATCATAGATTCTCTTTTAGTTAAGAAGTCGTTTTAATTTAACCATTTGATTTTTTAGTAGATCTATAAAATATTCATACAAGTTTAGATCTTTAAACTAATCTACAATCCATTGTGCATAATCACATTATCAATCAATCAAATATATTAAAATACTCTGTTGGAAAAAAATTAATTAGTAGTATAATATTTTTTTACTCCTTCTAATTACTATTATTATTATTATTATTATTATAAATAAATAAAAAGTATTACTACTACAAATAAAAGTACTCCTGATTTATTTAATATTATTATTTTTATTGCGTATTTCATTTAATTCAAATATTTAATATTAATAGTTAATAAATTTAATATACATTTTAAATAACAGCTAAGAAATTAACTGCACGTAATTATATTTTTTAATATCTGTAAAAATAGTTTTTATTTATTTATTTATTTATAATAGTAACCAAAATATATCTATATTATATACAATTACAAAGAAATTTACATTGCATTACGCAACGCCATTGAAGGAAAGGAATAAAACGTGTGGCCACCAAATCTTAAGTCTGCGTGTTCAGGTACTGCTCTTGTGTTTATGACTATAAGTGTGTTTAGTGTTGATTTCAAATATTTCTGTCATGGTGTTTTTGTTTGTTCTCAAATACCCATCATACAAATAGAAGAGTGATGCTTAATTTCGTTCTAGTTGCAAATAATTTGTAGATAAACATTCTTTTTCTGCAGATAAACTTAAAAGCTACAATCCAAACTAACAATTTTTAATTTGTAATGCTTCATGTAGAAGTAGTCAAATAATTAATATCACGCTTCTTTAAACATGGCAAGATTAAGGGAATGTTTATTAGTAACAAACAAACAACATTGTTCTTTGGATTATCACGTGTAGCAAGTTGCCTGTCTTATTCTTTGAGTAGATAAAGGCAGGCATGATAGGCAATAGTCATGATTCTCATTCAAATTCAAAGCTGAAAGACATTTATAATGAATCTTGAGACTTTGAAGTCACACTGATCAGTAAGTAACAAAATTTGTGATGATTTTTTATAATGCCTCTTAAAACTCCTTAGCATTTCAATATTATTAACTGTCCTGGTCATTTATATTTGAAAATCATGTTAAATTCAATCAACCACTTTGGTTGAATATTCTGCATACCAAGTCAAAGAATAAAACAAAACCAATACCGCGTGATAAGAACCCAACCCAACTAACTCTTAAAACACTGAAAACAATTGAAGTGCAACTCATTTGTTGTCTTCACTATAGACTTAATCATGAAGCTTCACTACCTCTACATTTTCCTCACAGTCCTGTTTTTCCTATGTATGTTTCCTCAGTCACTCAATTGCCAACAAGTATACCTTAATAACACTGTCTTTGATTGCTCTAACAACCCTTCTGTACCAAAAGGTTACCTCTGCAATGGCCTTAGAAAATCATGTACTTCCTTTTTGAATTTTAAGTCAAAACCTCCCTATGATAACCCTACAAGCATTTCCTACCTTCTTGGCTCTGAAGCATCAACCATAGCCTCAATCAACAAGATATCAATAAATGAGAAGATTCCTTTTAATAAAACAATCATTGTCCCAGTTTTCTGTTCTTGTGCTGGAAACATATACCAGCATAGCACATCTTACACTGTAAAGAAGAATGACACTTACTTTGAGTTAGTAAAAGAAACTTACCAAGGCCTCACAACCTGTCAAGCATTGATGGGTCAGAATTATTATGCTCCTATCAATATTGCAGTTGGTGCTGAACTCACAGTTCCAGTACTATGCGCTTGTCCCACGGAAAATCTAACAGCAAGAGGGGTTACCTCTTTGCTGGTTCACATGGTGAACTATGGTGACACGGTTAAGTCCATAGGAGAGGTGTATGGTGCTGATGAACAAAGCATGCAAGAGGCCAATGAATTTCCAGTGCCAACAAGATCAAACAGCAGTGTCATACTCTTTGCATTCACGCCTATATTAGTTCCTTTGAGAGGCAAGAGTTGCAAAGAGAATCCAAATCAATTCTACTGTAAATGTTCCCAGGAACTGCATGCAGATGGAAGCTCCAGGAGTCTTTTCTGCGATGACTCTCGTGGTCAAAAAATCCCTGCAAAATTGGTTGCTGCCTCAGGTACTCTTGTCTAAACCCTCTTCAAGAACAATTTTTAAAATGATACAGGTTTTAATGAAATTGGTTTTTACTTTTTAGCATAGCTAGTTAGTATGGAACTAAGGATGCAGTTAGTTCACATAAGGCTTGAATGTTTAGATATATCGCGCTAGCATAGTGCAGACAGGAATTTATAAACTAGAATGAATGACTGTGATGAGGGGATGACATCTTGCAAGGATTTGACATTTAGTGAAATAAACAAAGTACTTTGCTGTTTGCAATTGAACACAAGGGTGTTTCTTGTTAGTCACTGCAACCAACTGAATTTGACAAATAACTGTGAATCTGTAGGTATTGGCATTGGCACAGGCTTTCTATGTTTGTTTCTTTTGGGCTACAAATTATATCAATGCATAAAGAAAAAGAGAGAGAGAATCTGTAAGGAAAAACTGTTCAGGCAAAACGGTGGCTACATGTTACAAGAGAAATTATCATCTTGCGGAAATGGAGAAATGGCAAAACTTTTTACAGCAGAGGAGATGCAAAGAGCAACAGATAACTATAATAGAAGTAGGTTTCTTGGTCAGGGTGGCTATGGCATGGTGTATAAAGGAATGTTACCAGATGGAACAATAGTTGCAGTGAAAAAGTCAAAAGAGCTTGAAAAGAACCAGATAGAGACTTTTGTCAATGAAGTTGTGATCTTATCCCAGATCAACCACAGAAACATTGTCAAACTGTTAGGCTGTTGTCTTGAGACAGAAACTCCATTACTTGTCTATGAATATATTCCGAATGGAACTCTTTCCCAACATATCCATAGGAAAGACCATGAATCATCACTTCCATGGGAAAGTCGACTTAGAATTGCATGTGAAGTTGCTGGAGCAATGGCATATATGCATTTTTCAGCTTCTATTCCAATCTTCCACAGAGACATCAAACCGACCAACATACTCCTAGACAGTAACTATAGTGCCAAAGTGTCTGATTTTGGGACATCAAGATCAATACCACTAGATAAGACTCATCTAACCACATTTGTAGGTGGAACTTTTGGATACATAGACCCTGAATATTTTCAATCTTGTCAATATACAGATAAGAGTGATGTATATAGTTTTGGAGTTGTGCTTGTAGAGGTCATAACCGGTAGAAAGCCGATGTCATTCTATGATGAAGATGAGGGTCAGAATTTGGTTTCACATTTCATTTCTCTGATGAAGGAGAATCAACTTTCTCAAATTTTAGATGCAAGGGTGCATAAGGAGGCAGGGAAATATGTCATTCTTACTATCTCAAATCTTGCAATGAGATGCTTGAGGCTTAATGGTAAGAAGAGACCAACAATGAAAGAGGTTTCAGCAGAATTAGAGGCACTAAGAAAGGCACAAAGTTGCTTTCAAATCAACCATGATCATGATGAATCACTAAGTGATGGACAGTCATTTGAGAACACAACTATTGACACAGTTAGTGAATCCAGAGAGGATAGCATTTCACTATCTTTACAAATAGAATCCACATCCTTCTGAAACGCCGGATTAATACTGCTTCATGATTTATTATGTTTTGTGCTTCAAATGAAGGTGTATCTATCCTAAACATGGCCTAGGCTAGGATAAATGACTCACCTTATTTAGCTCCACAAGCATACTTAGCAGAAAATTGGTATCAGCAAGTTGTCGCTTCCCTCATCCTGTACACACAAACCAAATTGTGCATTAAATTTCATTTTTGTCTTAGTCAAATCAGATAATTATTAATCATTCGCAGTCCATGAAAAATTCAGTTTAAAATTTAGAACACACGCTCATCTAGCAGGCCAAATCATCTCCCACATTTAAAAACTACTTCTCCAGCAAAACTATGCAAAATTTTAATACAACATTCCAATTTCTACAGCTTAAATTAGTTATTAAACAAGTTTATGAATAGCAAATTCATTCTCCAAACTTACCAGCTGGCACAATGAACATCAGATATATATTGATGGTCTCTTCTAGAAGATGCTTTACTATCAATATTGATCAAGTCATACGTTTGTGAACACATCATGTTCAAAAGAATTTGTCATTAGATAACTTTTCACCATCCCAATTTTCATGTTCATCATTTTGCATAGTAAGTTTATTTGGGACGTGTAGCTCATCTAACAGAGGAATAACTCAACTAGTTTAGTAATGGCGTATACCGTGCATTTCATATCTTTTAAGCATTAGTATATTTATATTGAATATTTGAACTTATTTATTGCCGTAATTACTTGGAAAACTATTTTGGGTAGCTTTCTAAGTTAACTTATTTAAAAAAAAATTAATTTTAATTAAGATTTATATTTTTAGAAAATTTTTGAATTTTTTTTTTCTCAGAAAAATTATAGAATTTTTTTCTGAAAAAATCAAAAAAAGAATTAAATAAAATTTTCTCGAAAAAATAATCAAACTTTTTTACATTATTTTTTCCAAAAAAAATTCTCGAATTCGAAATTATTTATTACAAAAAAAAAATTATTGCATTTAGTTTTTTCAAAAAGAAATTAAAATCTTTTTCTAAAAAACTAATTTAAAATTAATTTTAACTAAAAATTTATTAAAAATATTAAATTAATTTATATTTATAAATCATTTTAAACCGATTAAAAAATTAATTTGATTTGAAATTAATTTTCAAAAACTAATATTATCTAATTCAGTTAACTTTTTACACATGAACTAGAAGACCCTTCTCATGTTATAAAGTATAGACAATTGAGGACAAAAAGGGAGGTTTGAGAAGAATATGTGAAAGATAAAACAAAGTTAGAATCCTTCCGTAACATAAGATATGATACCCTTATCCTTCTCTCCTAGAAGCTAGGTCATAGAGGAATGAATTAACTTCAACTTCAAACGTGGTTTTGGCATCTACGCCAGCCAAGCATGCAGCCAGCAGAATTTCAAATGATATACTTCAGTTTAACGCCACCTCTCTGTATGCTGTATGCAACAGAAAAGTCGTCTTTCAATTAAAGTAGTATGGATTAAATTAATAACAGCATAAAATGGAGGTCAACTTCTTTTTTTGCACAAACTTCACTCATGTCTTTATCTTTGTAAGTAAATTTTCATGGGAAAAAGAAACTCTTAAAACACGTGTTTCCCTCAATCTACTGACTGTAACTCATCTTGTTTTATATGATTTGGTATGTTGAATATTCAGCCAAAAGGATATTTTCAAATGGGTGACCAAAGACAATTCAACATTGAAATTATGTTGTTCAGTAACAACTAACAATAAAATTCTGCTACAGAATGTGTCACACTCTTGACTTTAACAATTATTTATTAACATGTTAAATGTTATTGCAACTTTGACTCAAACAAATCATTATAATGTCAACGAACCATTAACAAAATATAATCAATAATCATTGCCTTGGATCTTAAACTTCACCCCAAAATAGAACTGCAACGCATCAACTTGTGTTTCCTTTTCAAGAACCAAGCTCATGAAGTTTCTTTACCTTAACATTCTCTCCACAATCCTTCTCTTGTATACGTTTCCTCATTCAATCAACACCCAACAGTTATACCTCAACACTGTCACTGACTGCTCAAACAACCCTTCTGCACCAAAAGGATACCTATGCAATGGCCCTCAAAAATCTTGCACTTCCTTCTTACTTTACAGGCCTAAACCTCCTTATGACAGCCCTATAACTATTTCCTATCTCCTTGATTCTGAATCATCTAAAATAGCCTCAATCAACAACATCTCAAGAGATAACAAGATTCCTTCCAATAAAACAATCATTGTCCCTATCTTATGTTCATGTTCAGGAAACATCTACCAACATAACACTCCTTATACTGTCAAAAAAGGCGATACATACTATCAATTGGTTAAGGAAACTTACCAAAGCCTCACTACATGTCAGGCTTTGAAGGGTCAGAATTACTATGCTTCTGAAAACATTGCTATTGGTGCTGAGCTCACAGTTCCAGTTCTATGTGCTTGTCCTACCATAAAACAGATGGAAAGAGGAATCACCTCATTGCTTGTTTACTCAGTGAACAGTGGTGAAACTGTTAAGTCTATAGGAGAGGCTTATGGCGTTGATGAACAAAGTATAATAGAGGCAAATGAGTTGCAAGTGCCAAGAAGTAAAAACAGAAGTGTGATTCTCTTTGCCTTGACGCCTATATTGGTTCCTTTAAAGGGAAAGAGTTGTAAAGAGGATCCAGATAGTTTTTACTGTACCTGTACTCAGGGAAGGCTTCCAGATGGAAGCTGTGATGAATCGGATGGTCAAAAGTTTCCTGCTAAATTGGTTGCTGCATTAGGTATTTTTGTATAAACCAAAGATAGTTCTGTTATTAGCATTTTGGTTTTTAGCACATAGTATGTTACTGCATTTATTTAAGGTTTGATTTTTGTTGTGTCACCATAGCCAAATACAAACTCTAATGTATTCATTAATGTTTAAGGCTAGTTCACACAGAAAAAATATAATAAATTGATTAATCTAAAAAACTTCTTTTAGTTACTAGCATTTGTTATCAATTGTGTTTTCAAGCACTCTCTCCCAATTAAGGTATAGTTGGAAGAAAAACATTAGTTAGACCTTGGATTAATGAAACACCAATACTTTTGAAACAAAACTAAAAAGCTTAAACATCAACACATTATGGAATGAATGGAGTAATAGATTAGACAGCAAGATGAGCAATGATACCATGCCAAAGTTCTTCTTCTCTCCAGCACCTTCATCTCGTTCCAAAAAAACTCAGCCGTTAAAGACTGAAAGTGTTGATCTCTTAGACTCTCTTTCGTTAATTAATTTGACGATTGAGATTTTTTTTGGAGAGGTAAGAGGGGATGCAGAGGATCCAGTGTGATTAAAAATAGGGATGTTACTTGCTAGTTCTTAATCATTACTTCAACCTGAATTTAAAAAATATGTCTGTGTATTTGCAGGTGTTGGCATTGGTGCAGGCTTTCTATTTTTGTTTCTCTTGGGTTACAAGTTATATCAATATATACAGAAAAGGAGAATGAGTATTCTTAAAGAAAAGTTATTCAGGCAAAACGGTGGCTACTTGTTACAAGAGAGATTATCATCTTACGGAAATGGAGAAATGGCGAAGCTTTTTACCGCAGAGGAGCTGCAAAGAGCAACAGATAACTACAACCTGAGTAGGTTTCTTGGTCAGGGTGGCTATGGCACAGTTTATAAAGGAATGTTACCAGATGGAACCATAGTTGCAGTTAAAAAATCCAAAGAAATTGACAGGAACCAGATTGAAACTTTTGTCAATGAAGTTGTCATCTTGTCTCAGATCAACCACAGAAACATTGTCAAACTCTTAGGTTGTTGTCTTGAGACACAAACTCCATTACTTGTCTATGAATATATTCCAAACGGAACACTTTCCCAACATATCCATAGGAAAGACCATCAGTCGTCGTCACTTTCATGGGAAACTCGCCTTCAAATTGCGTGTGAAGTCGCTGGAGCGGTAGCATACATGCATTTTTCAGCTTCTATTCCAATCTTCCACAGAGACATCAAACCAACCAACATACTCCTAGACAGTAACTATAGTGCCAAAGTGTCCGATTTTGGAACATCAAGATCAATTCCATTAGATAAGACTCACTTAACCACAGCCATAGGAGGTACCTTCGGATACATGGACCCTGAATATTTTCAGTCTAGTCAATTTACAGATAAGAGTGACGTATATAGTTTTGGCATTGTGCTTGTAGAGCTTATAACCGGTAGAAAACCTATTACATTCAATGATGAAGATGAGGGTCAGAATATGACTGCACAATTCATTTCTTTGATGAAGGAGAACCAACTTTCTCAAATTTTAGATACCAAAGTGCTTAAGGAAGCAAGGAAAGATGACATTCGTGCTATTGCTAATCTTGCATTGAGATGTTTGAGACTTAATGGTAAGAAAAGACCAACAATGAAAGAGGTTTCAGCAGAATTAGAAGCACTGAGAAATGTACAAAGTTCCTTACATGTGAAAAATGATCATGATGAGAAAGTAAGTGATGGACAATTATTTGAGCATACATCTAATGATATATTTCATGAATCCACAGCGGAAAGCATTTCTCTATCTCCACAAATGGAGTCCACATCCTTCTACACCGCCTGATCATTACAAATTCTTGATTTTGTATAGTTTGTGCTTCATTTTCACCTAATGACACATTTTTTAACTCCATATGTATGTCAATTTAGAATTGGCAACATCATGACAGAAATTGACATCAGCGTGTTCTTCTACTTCTTAATTTGTATATACTTACCAACTTGTGACTCAATAAACTCACGAAGCGAAAGGATGAATCACATAAAAACATGCCAACACAAGTAAGAGTGTGACAAATAGTGACAACAAAGAAGCATAATATAGCTGTGTTAGAACCACCAAAAGGAGTATCCAAGAGAAAAAGTCATCAATCAAAGAAGAAGTCGGTTTCACAATGGATTACAACATAAAAAGATAAAAAGAAATCGGTTTCACAATGGCCGCTATATTTACAGCATGTTTATATTACAATTTATTTCTATATATAGTATAAAGTGATGAATAAAAGTTTAGCAATTTTTCTCTGCATATAATATATCAAGTATTTCTAAGAAAAAAACTGCACAAAATTCAACACATGTTTTTGACAAAAGTTATAGCTTTGAGTGTTTTTATAATTATGGTGTCATCATAATTTTATCAAATTCATTGTCTATCCAAATTTATATTTAAAAATGCTTTAATAAATAACTTAGAAGTATATATTTATAAAAGAACAATGATGATCGTTATGAAGTTAAAGCAAACTAAAAACAAGAATAACACTTACTTTTAATTATAATTACTATTTTAACCATTCAATCACTCCATTATTATCACCATATCATGTATGGTTAGTTTATTCCTCTTCCTTAAATTTCTACTTTGTTGTATCCTTACTATAAAGCAGCTAAGATAAAAGCACATTGAAGAACAAAATATATTGTTTCAAATGAATTTTCAATCCCAAGGTACATTGTAATTTTTTTTATTAAATATGTTTTTCTGTCATAAAAAAATCATAAATAATACTATAATTAATTAATGCAGCGAGATCTCGAATTTAAATAAGGATAAATCGTTAAACATTCTTTACTAAATGTACTCTACAAAATATTATAAATACTTTAACTTTCTTTTTTGTTTTAAAAAAAAAAAATCTTTTAACGGAAAAACATACTGCTATGATTTTGGAGCTGTAAAAAAAAAAAATCTCCTACTTATAAAGCGTTAAGCACACTTATCCCTAACCTTGGGCTTCAAGTTGCCGTAATAAGAGCGAAAAGGATATATATAGAGGTGTATCGCGAAACCGAAATAAAGATTTATCTTCTTTATTGAATTTCGATGAATTTGTAGTCGATGAATCGCCGATCCGAATTCGATTCCTCACCATTGCTGCATATTTGCGTCTGAATTTCTAGTCTCTTTTTCCAAATTCAAGTTTCGCATTCAGGTTTCGATCTTCCGAATTTCAATTTGAATTCTTTATAATTGTTTCGACCCGTGACATCTTCGTATTTGGCGTCAAATTTTTAGGCAACTTTTTTCGGTTTTGATTGAGACGGTGACATCCCGTTCTTGAAATAACATTCGATTCCATGAGAGTTGATTATTCATATTCTTAAAATCTTATACATGAATCTTGATTATTAAAACCATAGAAATCTGATCCATGAATCTTGATTATGAAAATCCTAGAAATTTAATCTATGAATCTTGATAAAGAAAACCCTAGAAAGATGACCAGTCACAAGCTTTGTTATTCAGATTTCTGATGTATCGATTTTTTTCTTTCTGCGCAAACATTTTTTGTCCCTGGAACTGTGTTTGGCACTAATGTTTTGGGTAGTTTTTTGTTTGCGACATTTGTATTATTATTGATTATTCAAGAATGTATTATTGATTATTCGAGATAGTATAATGCTTGATTATTCATGTCTAAAAAAATTGATAAAATGAAAAGTTTCAATTTCTTAAGTTGCGATAAGTCAGGTTGGCCCAATTGGCCAATGTGAAATTGATGTAGTATGTTGGATGGCCATAAATTTTATCAAAAGAGATGGGTTCTTGATTAATAGATTCTTGTTGGTTATATGAATTTTTGTATGTATATGAAATTGGGATAGGATATTTGAATGACTCTAAATTTAACTATGAAATATATATTTGATTTAAAATGTAGTTTTTAATATGAATTTTGTATTTATACAAATTTGAGATGTTTGGATAATCATAAATTTAATCACGAGATAGATATTTGATTCACAGTGGAGCTTTCAATATGAATTTTTTATTCACTAGATGAATTTTTTACCCAAAAATGCAGCTTGCAGTATAAAATTGTGTGGATGACATTGGATTGAATCATGAAATAGATACTTGATCTAAAATGTGGCTTGCAATATGAATTTTTTATTCAAATGAAATTGGGATGTATGTTTGGATGATATTAAATTTAATCGTGAGATAGATACTTGACCTAAAATGTGACTTCTAATATGAATTTTTTATACATATGAAATTGAAATTGTATGTTTGGATGACCTGAGATGGATTATTGACCTAAACATGTTGGCTTGTAATATTAAATCCAAATAAAAACTTGGGTGACCCTAGAGTTAATCATGAGATGATAGATACTTGATCCAAAATATGGCTTCTAATATGAATTTTGTATTCATATGAAATTGAGATGCATACTTGGATGACCCTAAATTTTATCACGAGATAGACACTTGACCCAAAATGTAGCTTGCAATATGAATTTTTTATTCATATGAAATTAAGATTGTATGCTTGGATGACCCTAAATTTAATCATGTGGCTTGCAATATGAAATCTAAATGTATACTTGGGTGACCCTAAGTTTAATCACGAGATATATATAGATACATGTCCCAAAATGTGGCTTCTAATATGAATTTTGTATTTATATGAAATTGGGATGTATGTTTGGATGACCCTAAATTTTATCACAAGATAGACACTTGACCCAAAATGTGGCTTGTTATATGAATTTTTTATTCATATGAAATTGAGATTGTATGCTTGGATGACCCTAAATTTAATCATGTGGCTTGCAATATGAAATTCAAATGTATACTTGGGCGACCCTAAATTTAATCACGAGATATATATAGATACCTGTCCCAAAATGTGGCTTCTAATATGAATTTTGTATTCATATGAAATTGGGATGTATGTTTGGATGATCCTAAATTTTATCTCGAGATAGACACTTGACCCAAAATGTGGCTTTCAATATGAATTTTTTATTCATATGAAATTGAGATTGTATACTTGGATGACCCTAAATTTAATCATGTGGCTTGCAGTATAAAATCCAAATGTATACTTGGATGATCCTAAATAGATAGATATTTGACCCAAAATGTAGCTTCTAATATGAATTTTGTATTCATATGAAATTGGGATGTATGCTTGGATGACCCTAAATTTTATCACGAGATAGACATTTGATCTAAAATGTGGCTTGCAATATGAATTTTTTTATTTATATGAAATTGAGATTGTATGCTTGAATGACCCTAAATTTAATCATGTGACTTGCAATATGAAATCCAAATGTATACTTGGGTGACTTGAAATTTAATCATGAGATAGATAGATACTTGACTCAAAATGTGGCTTCTAATATGAATTTTGTATAATGTGAAATTGAGATATATGCTTGGATGACCTTAAACCTCATCACGAGATAGACACTTGACCCTAAACCTTATCACGAGATAGACACTTGACCCTAAACCTTATGCTTGGATGACCCTAAATTTAATCACGGGATGAATTATTGGCCCAAAAATATGGCTTTTAATATGAAATTTGATGTATATTTGGATAACCCTAAATTTGATCACAAGATAGATATTTGGCCCAAGATATGGTGTGTAATATGAATTTTTTTTTATTCATATAAAATTGAGATGTATGCTTCGATGATCCTAAATTTAATTACAAGATAGATTCTTGACCCCAAAAATGTGGCTTACAATATGAATTTTGTACTAATATGAAATTGGGATGTATACTTAGATGACTCTAAATTTAATCACAAAATAGGTTCTTGACCAAAAAATGTGGTTTTCAATATAAATTCTTTATTATTCATATTCAAAACAAGACTTGCAATATGAATTTATTATTCATACTGTCCTTAAATGATATGAAATTTGATAAATTGGGATAATGATATTGTGTCTCGAGGACATTGAATGTGAAATTTGATATTTGAACATAAACGATCCTAATTTGATAAATTGGGACGACAGTTGTGCCTCGTAGACCATTGATGTCCAAGTATGATATTTGAGTTTAGATGTTCCTATTTTTGTTAAATTGACATGTTTGAGTGCAAAATTTGATATTTGAGACTAGGTGATTCCAAATTCATTAAATTAGGATGATGGTGTCACACTTTGACAATAATGAGTCCAAAATATGATATTTGAGCCTAGAAGATCTTAAATATGATAAATTGGAATGATGGTTTTGTGCTTAGAAAAATTTGGATGTCAAATATGGTATTTGAGCTTAGATGATCCTATATTCCATGAATTGAGATGTGGTATGTTGTCTTAATGATCTTGGATCTAATATTTGATGTTTGATCAAAGATGGTTCTAAATTCGTAAAATTAAGATGATGGTGTTGTGACACGATTATCTTGTAAAACTGATTTGAGTTAAATGGTCTTAAATTCGATAAATTGAAGTGATAATAAATTGCTTCGATAATGTTGGATGCAAAATTTTATATTTGAGTTTAGATTGTCTCAAATTTGATAAATTAAAATGATGATATCACACCTCAATGACATTGGATACAAAATATGATTTTGAGCCTAGATTATGGTTTTGGGTCTTGATAGCTTTGAATGCAAATTTGATTTTTGAACCTAAAAAATATGAAATGCGATGAATTGGTGCAGTACTTGAGAAGGAGGATTGTCTAATTGGAGACTTTGTTGGGTTGTTCCTTCGTAAAAAAAGAAAAAACTTCTTATGAATATGGAAATAATTATATTAGGAAAGGAATGTGGTTTTCAACTGCTATTTTATAATGGGATATTTTATGGAACACCGATATAATGCTCATGAGGTTTATAAGCTTCACACTGCTTGCACGACAATGGTGTTTTGCTCTTTGATGCTATTTTTGCAAATAGAGTCCACATTCTTTTAAGATGTCAAATTTATACCTGATTCCTTGTGCATATCATTTCCAGTATGTGGATGGAAGAGTGTACTGTAAGCATAAGATGATCAAGGATAAATGACTTTCTTCTTGAATAGGTTAAATAGTGAAAAGCATCATTTGACACATGTACCTCATTTTTCTTCAAACCACTCAATTGATTTTTTATTGCTAAAATTTAAAAATTCTAATTGAGTAAACTGATTTTCGACAATATTCAACCTACTACTTGTAGAGTCAGATTTGGCAACAAGAGTTCTTGTCCCCAAGCGAAGGGAATGCTTATCAGCACACAGGTTCAATTCAGCAATGTGCTCTTCTAAACCACATGAAAATGCTATATGAACTCCATATAGAAATGCAAAAATAATGTAGAAGCTTTCAAGAAAATTATTCATCATCAATCAGAACATGTTTATAGAACAAAACATCCGATTGATCATTTGCATGATGAAGATTAAGTGACTGATAACCTGCAGAGTTAGCAGGCAGGTCGAATTGAGGTTGGTGTCCATTCATGTCATTGCACATAACATTTTGAATGGCTTCTTTCACAGAGGGTTGGGACTCCTCTAGTTCCTGGTCATCTAAAATAGCCTCAATCAACAACATCTCAAGAGATAACAGGATTCCTTCCAATAAAACAATCATTGTACCTATCATATTTTCATGTTCTGGAAATATCTATGAACATAACACTCCTTACACTGTCAAAAAAGGCGATACATACTATCCTTTGGTTAATGAAACTTACCAAAGCCTCACTACATGACAGGCTTTGAAGGGAAGGCTTGCAGATGAAAGCTGTGCTAAATCTGATGGTCAAAAGTTTCCTGCTAGGTAATTTTATATAAACCTTCCAAGATAAGTTCTGATATTAGGATATTGGTTTTTAGCACGTAGTATGTTGCTGCAATGATTTAAGGTTTGATTTTTTTTGTGTCTCCATAGCCAAATGCAAACTCTAATATTATTCCCTTTGTTTCATATCCATTGATGTTTAAGGCTAGTTCATATAAATCAAAAAATAATAAATTGATATGTATTTGATTTAACATTTCTTCGTTTAATTCCTAGTATTTGAGATCAATTGTAATTTCTGTGTACTCTCTCTCAACTAAGGGTATAGTTGGAAGAAAAACATCAGTTAGACCTTGGATTTCTGAAACACCAATACTTTTCACACAAAACCAAAAAGCTTAAACATCAATGTGGAATGAATAGAGTAATAGATTAGACAGCAAGATGAACAATGACATTGTTAGGAACCCAAGAATTGAATTCCTAAAATATAACACTTAGATTGTATTTCTATATATTTCTTCCTAGTAATCCTATTGTTTAATATATGAGAATAGAACATTTATATTATCTTATTTATCAAATTATATTAGTAATAAATTGATCATTTCCATAACCAAATACGACATGGCTACAAAAATAGAAACCAACAATATTTTTTATCAGAAAAGATATTATAAATACTTTAACATTCTATGTGGTTTTAGAAAATAAAAGAAAATACTCCAACAATCTTCCAACTGTAAAAAAAAAAATAACTCCTATGAATTTTCGGCTGTCAAAACAAATTAATTTAACGGTATAAATAAATAGGATATTGAGCCACTAGAATATTTGACCTAACAACCTTGGACTTCAAGTTACAAGGAGCCAAAATAAGATCTATCCGAAATAAAGATTTATCTTCTTTACTTGCGAGTGCGTATTTTCCTATGAATTCAAGATTCAGATGAATCTATATCTCTTGATTTCTATTATTAAATTTGATCTTGATTTTGACCAGTTACAAGCTATGTTATTCGGATATCTATGTATAGATTTTTTTGTTCCTATGATAGGATGATTCAAAATTTAATAATGAGATAAATTTTTACCCTAAATGTGGCTAACAATATGAAATTTTATACTTATGAAATTGATGCTTAGATGATCCTAAAGTTTATCAAGTGATGGAATCTTGACAAAAAAACTTGTTTTGCTAAATATAATCACAAGATTAATCCTTGATCCAAAATTGGACTGGCAAGATGAATTTGTATTCATATGAAACTGAGATAGTAAGATTTGATGACTCTAAATTTAATCATTGATTATCGACCTAAAATGTGGTTAGCAATATGAATTTTTTTTTTTTTTATGAAATTGAGATGTAATGGTTGGATGACACTAAATTTAATCATGAAATAAATATTTGACTCAAAATGAGGCTTACAATATGAAGTTTTTATTCATATGAAATTGTGATATATGTTTGGATGATCCAAAATTTAATCACGAGATAGATTGTTGTCTCAAAAAATGTGGCTTGCAATATAAAATTGGGATGTATGTTTTGATGACCATAAATTAAATCGTGAGATAGATATTTGACCAAAAATGTGGCTTCCAATATGACTTTTTTATTCATATTCAATTGAGATGTATGCTTGAATAATCCTAAATTTAATCATGAGATGAATTCTTAACACAAACAATGTGGCTTGGAATATGAAAGTCGGATGTATTTTTAGATGATCCTAAATTTAACCAGGAGATAGATACTTGACCCAAAATGTGGCTAGCAATATGAATTTTTTATTCATATGAAATTGAGATGTACGCTTGCATGACTCTAAATTTAATCTCAAGATAGATTCTAGACCCAAAAATGTGGCTTGCAATATGAATTTTGTATTCATATGAAATTGTGATGTATGTTTGGATGATCCTAAATTTAATCGTGAGATAGATATTTGACCCAAAATGTGGCTTGCAATATGAATTTCTTATTCATATGAAATTGAAATGTATGTTTGGATAACCCTAAGTTTAATCAAGAGATGAATTCTTGACCCAAAAAATGTGGCTTTCAATATGAAATTGGGATGTATGCTTGGATTACCATAAATTTGATCACAATATAGATATTTGACCCACAATGTGACATGCAATATGAATTTTTTTTATTCATATAAAATTGAGATGTATGCTTTGGTGACCCTAAATCTAATCACATGAGAGATTCTTGACCAAAAAACGTGGTTTGCAATATGAATTTTGTATTAATATAAAATTGAGATATATACTTGGATGACGCAAAATTTAATCACAAAATGGATTATAGACCCAAAAAATGTGGCTTGCTATATGAAATTGTGATATATGCTTGGATGACCCAAAATTTAATCACGAGATGGATTCTTGTCCCAAAAAATGTGGCTTGCTATATGAAATTGGAATGTATGTTTGGAAGACCATAAATTAAATCATGAGATAGATATTTGACCCAAAGTAGTCCAAAAAAAATATATTTAACCCAAAATATGGCTTCCAATGTGAACTTTTTATTCATATAAAATTAAGATGTATGTTTGAATGACCTATCTTAAATCACGAGATGGATTCTTGATCCAAATAACGAGGCTTGAAATATGAATGTGGGATGTATTCTTAGATTATCCTAAATTTAATCAGGAGACAATATTTGACTTAAAATGTGGTTTGCAATATGGATTTTTTTATTTATATGAAATTGAGATGTGCGCTTGGATGACTCTAAATTTAATCTCAAGCTAGATTCTTGATCCAAAAATGTGGCTTGCAATATGAATTTTATATTCATATGAAATTGTTATGTATGCTTGGATGATCCTAAAGTTAATAGCGAGATAGATATTTGACCCAAAATGTGGCTTGCAAAATGAATTTTTTATTCATATGAAATTGAAATGTATATTTGGATTACGCTAAATTTAATCAAGTGATGAATTCTTGACCCAAAAAATGTGGCTTTCAATATGAAATTAAGATATATATTTGGTTAACCCTAAATTTGAGCATAAGATAGATATTTGACCCAAAATGTGACATGCAATATGAATTTTTTTATTCATATAAAATTGAGATGTATGCTTAGATGACCCTAAATTTAATCACAAGATAGATTCTTGACCAAAATGTATGTCTTACACTATGAACTTTGTATTAATATGAAATTGTGATGTATACTTGGATGACCCTAAATTTAATCACAAAATGAATTCTTGACGCAAAAAATGTGGTTCGTAATATAAATTATTTATTCATGTTTGATCCTAAATGATATAAAATTTGATAAATTGGGATGACGATATTGTGGCTCAACGACATTAAATGCGAAATTTGATATTTGAACCTAAATGATTCTAATTTGATAATCTAGACACATATACCACATTTGTCATCTTCTGGACACAAAACCGTCATTCCAATTTATCACATTTTTTCGTCTCCAAAACTGTGTTTGGCACCAATATTTTGGGGTAGTTTGTGCTTGCAACATTAATGAATAAGTATTGATTATTCATAAATGTATAATCTTGATTATTGCTGATTATTCATTTTTAAAAAGGTTGATAAAATTGAAAATTTTAAATTTATATACTTAAATAAGTCAATTACTATGATAGGATGGTCGAGTTTAATAATGAGATAAATTTTTTATCCAAAATGTGGTTTGCAATATGAAATTTTATACTTATGAAATTGATTTAATATGCTTAGATGATCCTAAATTTTAACAAGTGATGGATTCTTGACAAAAAAAAGTGTTTTTTCCTAGATATAATCACAACATTGATCCATGATCCAAAATTGGACTTGTAGGATGAACAAGTGATGAAAGATTAATGACTCTAAATTTAATCATGGGATGGATTATAAACCCAAAATGTGATTGGCAAAATGATTTATTTTTTTCATATGAAATTGGGATGTAATGGTTGGATGACCCTAAATTTAATCATAAAATAAATATTTGACTCAATATATGGCTTACAATATGAACTTTTTATTCATATGAAATTGTGATATATGCTTGGATGATCCAAATTTTAATCACAAGATAGATTTTTGTCCCAAAAAATGTGGCTTGCAATATGAAATTTGGATGTATAATTGGATGGCCATAAATTAAATAGTGAGATAGATATTTGACAAAAAATGTGACTTCCAATATGAATTTTTTATTCATATGAAATTAAGAATTATGTTTGAACGACCTTAAATTTAATCACGAGATGGATTCTTGATCCAAAGAACATGGCTTGCAATATTAAAATGGGATGTAAGTTTAGATGATTCTAATAATCAGGAGATAGATATTTGACCCAACATGTGACTTGCAATATAAATTTTTTATTCCTATGAAATTGAGATGTACGCTTTGATGACTCTAAATTTAATCTCTAGATAGATTCTTGACCCAAAAATGTGGCTTGCAATATGAATTTTGTATTCATATGAAATTGTGATGTTTGTTTGGATAAACCTAAATTTAATCGCGAGATAGATATTTGACCCAAAATGTGGCTTGCAATATGAATTTTTTATTCATATGAAATTAAGATGTATGTTTGAACGACCCTAAATTTAATAACGAGATGGATTCTTGATCCAAAGAACCTGGCTTGCAATATGAAAATGGGATGTAAGTTTAGATGATCCTATATTTAATCAGGAGATAGATATTTGATCCAAAATGTGACTTGCATTATGAATTTTTTATTCCCTATGAAATTGAGATGTACGCTTAGATGACTCTAAATTTGATCTCTAGATAGATTCTTGACCCAAAAATGTGGCTTGCAATATGAATTTTGTATTCATATGAAATTGTGATGTATGTTTGGATAACCCTAAATTTAATCGCGAGATAGATATTTGACCCAAAATGTGACTTGCAATATGAATTTTTTATTCATATGAAATTGAAATGTATGTTTGGTTGACCCTAAATTTAATCAAGAGATTAATTATTGACCCAAAAAAGTGGCTTTCAATATGAAATTGGGATGTATGCTTGGATAATCCTAAATTTGATAACAAGATAAATATTTGACCCAAAATGTGGCTTGCAATATGAATTTTTTTTATTTATATAAAATTGATATTTATGCTTTGGTGACCCTAAATTAATCACGTGATAGATTCTTGACCAAAAAATATGGCTTGCAATATGAATTTTGTATTAATATGAAATTGAGATGTATACTTGGATAACCCAAAATTTAATCACAAAATGGATTCTTGACCCCAAAATGTGATTCAAAATATAAATTATTTATTCATTCTTGATCCTAAATGATATAAAATTTGATAAATTGGGATGCAAAATTTGATATCTAAACCTAAATAATCTTAATTTGTTAAATTGGGATGACGGTTGTGCCTCAATGATCATTGATGCCCAAATATGATATTTAAGCTTAGATTATTATATCTATTTAAAACAGACTCCTATGCCACCTCATAGTATTTCTTCCACATGTGCAAATATATGCCACCTCAGCAAAAAAGCATATGTGTACGCCTTAGAGAGCTCTCTTGTGTTTTTATGTTTTACTTCATTTTTTTTCTACTTAGTTTCTAAATAATTTGTCCCTCTTTTAATCCCTCTAATCCCTAAACTTTTAATGACTTCATCCAACAATTTCTTCTTCCCTCTTGTGCTCCATCCTCGCAAAATCTTCTTCTTCGAAATCGCCGACTCTACTCCAAAGATACACTGAAATAGGTATGAGTTGGTTCATTGCAACAAAAAATTTCCTTCTCTTTGTCCATTTTTGATTTTGCTCTACCATAAATTCAATTATATTCTATGCAATCTTTGAAATCAATATGTCTCATAGTGACTTAATGTTATGTATAGTTTCTTACATCAAATTCTATCATTGCGACTATCTAAGAAATCCAAGTTGGAATGAGACCAGCCGGCAAACTTCACTACCCATCATACCCAAGTTTCAATGCTATGACAAGGTATATTTATACATTAATATTTTTCCCTCACCCTTCTAAACTATTTTCCTTCTTTAGTTGTTTTTAAGTGTCACTTTGCTTTGTGTGTCTCATATTCTTAGTTTTACTTCAATGTAATATGTGTTGAGTAGCTTACAAATTGCAGTTGAAAAAGTTTGATTCAAATAATTTTAAGCATGTTTAGAATTGAATTGAGTAAATTAAATCATTTTAAATTTCAGAACACAAATATACATCTATTGTAGAAATCTGCATCTATTGTGGTAATTGTGATTTTTTTTTTAATTTTAAATCGGATATACTAGAATTTTAATTTTCAAACATTCAAATTATTATTAATATTGGTTACAAAATATTTTGGTTAGAAAATATTAATTGTCAAACAATTATAAGTATACAAATAATTACAAATGAATTACTTTAATTTCATCTATTATATATATTTCAATATTTATATTTAATATATTCGATTTAAAGTTAAAATATTTGTATTTTATTTTCTACTTTGAATATTGATAAATATATATAATATATAAGTATTTAGAAATTATAGACAAAGTCGTTTCTCTTTAAATTTTGGTCAGTTTTATTTTACTGAAACTAATTACATTTAATTTGTTATTTTATAGTGTTAATTGATATTAAATTAAAGTAATTTATTTGCAATTATTTGCATTTGATGTATATTTATAATTGATTGACAATTAATATTTTATAACCAAATTGTTATAAATTTTGAATTTCAGTTTTGAAACCAAAATATTAATTATTATGATTACTCTATTAATGATAGTAATGGTTTGAATTTTTGTAAATTAAAATTTTCATATATCTAATTTAAAATAAAAAATTTCACAATTATCTCAAAGATTGATGATTAAAATGATCGAGTGCGAACAAAAAATATTTGTATTTAATTTTTTACTTTGAATATTGGTAAATATATAATATATAAATATTTATAAATCATGGACAAAGTCGTGACTCTTTGAATTTTCGTTAGTTTTATTTTATTGAAATTAATTAAATTTGATTTGTTGTTATATAATGTTTATTGACATGAATTATTTTAATTTCATGTCAATTAGCACTATAAAATAACAAATTAAATGTAATTAGTTTCAGTGAAATGAAATGACTTTGTCCATCATTTCTAAATATTTATATATTATATATATTTACCAATATTCAAAGTAGATATTAATTGTCAAACAATTATAAGTATACAAATAATTACAAATGAATTACTTTAATTTCATCTATTATATATATTTCAATATTTATATTTAATATATTCGATTTAAAGTTAAAATATTTGTATTTTATTTTCTACTTTGAATATTGATAAATATATATAATATATAAATATTTAGAAATTATAGACAAAGTCGTTTCTCTTTAAATTTTGGTCAGTTTTATTTTACTGAAACTAATTACATTTAATTTGTTATTTTATAGTGTTAATTGATATTAAATTAAAGTAATTTATTTGCAATTATTTGCATTTGATTTATATTTATAATTGATTGACAATTAATATTTTATAACCAAATTGTTATAAATTTTGAATTTCAGTTTTGAAACCAAAATATTAATTATTATGATTACTCTCTATTAATGTTAGTAAAAGTTTGAATTTTTGTAAATTAAAATTTTCATATATCTAATTTAAAATAAAAAATTTCACAATTATCTCAAAGATTGATGATTAAAATGATCGAGTGAGAACAAAAAATATATGTATTTGATTTTTTACTTTGAATATTGGTAAATATATAATATATAAATATTTATAAATCATGGAAAAAGTCGTGACTCTTTGAATTTTGGTTAGTTTTATTTTATTGAAATTAATTAAATTTGATTTGTTGTTTTATAATGTTTATTGACATGAATTATTTTAATTTCATGTCAATTAGCACTATAAAATAACAAATTAAATGTAATTAGTTTCAGTGAAATGAAATGACTTTGTCCATCATTTCTAAATATTTATATATTATATATATTTACCAATATTCAAAGTAGAAAATCAAATATAAATATTTTTTGTTCTCTCACTCGATCATTTTAATAATCGATCTTTTTGGTAATTTTGAATTTTTTTAACTTTAAATCGGATATATTAGAATTTTTATTTACAAACATTCAAACTATTATTAATATTAATCGAATAATCATAATCATTAATAATTTGGTTTCAAAATTAAAATCTAAAATTTATAACAATTCGGTTACAAAATATTAATTGTCAAACAATTACAAGTATACATTAAATACAAATAATTGCAAATAAATTACTTTAATTTAATGTCAATTAACACTATAAAATAACAAATTTAATTTAATTAGTTTCAATAAAACAAAACTGACTAAAATTAAAAGAGACATAATTTTGTCTATCATTTCTAAATATTTATATATTGTATATATTTACCAATATTCAAAGTAAAAGTCAAATATAAATAGATAAAATTAAAGTAATTCATTTGTAATTATTTATATTGATGTATACCTATAATTGTTTGACAATTAATATTTTGTAACCGAATTGTTATAAATTTTGAATTTCGGTTTTGAAACCAAAATATTAATCATTATGATTACTCTTATTAATATTAATAATAGTTTGAATTTTTGTATATTAAAATTTTAATATATCAAATTTAAAATAAAAAATTTCACAATTATCACCAAGATTGATGATTGAAATGAGTGAAAAAAAAAATATTTGTATTTGATTTTCTACTTCTAATATTGATAAATATATTGTGTATAAATATTTATAAATGATGGACAAAGTCATGACTCTTTGAATTTTGGTTAGTTTTATTTTATTGAAATTAATTAAATTTGATTTGTTGTTTTACAGTGTTAATATATTTGATTTAAAATATTTTTTTTTACAATTACCACACAGATCAATGATTAGAATGATCGAGTGAAAAAACAAAAAATATTTATATTTAATTTTCATTTTTTAATATTGGTAAATATATATAGCATATAAATACTTAAAAATGATTGACAAAGTCATGTGTGTTGAATTTTGGCCGGCTTTATTTTACTGAAACTATTTAAATTAAATATATTATTTTATTGTATTAATTGACATGAAATTAAAGTAATTCATTTTCAATTATTTGTATTTGATGTATATTTATAATTATTTGACGATTAATATTTTGTAATTGTTATAAATTTTGAATTTCAATTTTAAAACCAAAATGTTAATCATTATGATTACTCTGTTAGTGTTGTTTGAATGTTTGTAAATTAAAATTCTAATATATCTGATTTAAAATAAAAAATTTCACAATTACCACAAAGATGAATGATTAAAATGATCGAGTGAGACAAAAAAAAGTAATAAAATAAAATACAAGGTGAATGTATTTTCAACTATTTCACTTTAATCATTTTTAGTTTAAGCAATAAAGTAATATATTTTATAACTCAATTGTATATCAATTGAATCTCTCTCTTAATTTTAATTGTCAAATACATTACTTCAATATTTGACATATCCATCAATCTCAATATTAATAAGTTACTTTATTTATTCAAGTCATTCTTTTAAGTTTCTCTTCTATGAATTATATTAATAAAATTGTATATATATATATATATATATTATTGATATAAATACAAAATTAGAACATAAAATTTCATATTAATTCTTTTTAAATTCACTTAAATTAAATAAATAAAAATATACCCGCGCCTTGTGCGGGTTAGCATCTAGTATTCAATAAATTGAGATGATGGCATGGTACCTTGATGGTCTTAGATTCGAAATTTAATTTTTGAGCCTATTTTATCCTAAAGTCGTTAAATTAAGATGATGGTGTTGCGCCTTTATGACTTTCAGTGCATAATATGATATTTTAGCCTAAATTATGTTATGCGAATTTAGAATCATCCTTGCTCAAATATCAAATTTTTTATCCAAGATCATTTAGGCACCATAGCATCATCTCAATTCATAGAGTATAGAATCATTTAGACACACATACCATATTTGTCATCCAAAGTCTTCTAGGCACAAAACCGTCATTTCAATTTATCATATTTTTCGTCTCCAAAACTGTGTTTGACACCTATATTTTGGGGTTGTTTTTGCTTGCAACATTAATGGATAATTTTTTATTATCCAGAAATATATAATCTTGATGATTGTTGATTATTCATGTTTCAGAAGGTTGATAAAATTGAAAAGTTTCAATTTCTATACTTAAATAAGTCAGTTGTTATGATATGATGGTCCAAAATTTAATAATGAGATAAATTTTTTACCCTAAATGTGGCTTACAATATGAAATTTTATATTTATGAAATTGATTTAGTATGCTTAGATGATCCTAAATTTTATCAAGTGATGGATTCTTGACAAAAAAAACGTGTTTTCTTAAATATAATCCAAAGATTAATCCTTGATCCAAATTTGGACTTGCATGATGAATTTTATTCATATGAAATTGAGATAGTAAGATTTGATGACTAAGTTTAATCACGAGATGAATTATTGATCCAAAATGTGGTTGGCAATATGAATTTTTTTCCATGTGAAATTGCGATGTAATATTTGGAGGATCCTAAATTTAATCACGAAATAAATATTTGACTCAAAATGTGGCTTACAATATGAATTTTGTAATCATGAGATGGATTCTTGTCCCAAAAAATATGGTTTGCAATATGAAATTTGGATGTACGTTTGGATGGCCATAAATTAAATAGCTAGATAGATATTTGACCCAAAATGTGGCTTCCAATATGAATGTCCGTATGAAATTGAGATGTATGCTTGAATGATCCTAAATTTAATCACGAGATGGATTCTTGACCCAAAGAACGTGGCTTGCAATACAAAAGTGGGATGTATGTTTAGATGATCCTAAATTTAATCAGTAGATAGATATTTGACCCAAAATGTGGTTTGCAATATGAATTTTTTTCATATGAAATTGAGATATACGCTTGGATGACTCTAAATTTAATCTCAAGATAGATTCGTGATCCAAAAATGTGGCTTGCAATATGAATTTTATATTCATATGAAATTGTGATGTATGAATGGATGATCCTAAATTTAATAGCGAAATAGATATTTGACCCAAAATGTGGCTTGCAATATGAATTTTTTATTCATATGAATTTGAAATGTATGTCTGGATTACCCTAAATTTAATCAAATGATGAATTCTTGACCCCAAAAATGCGGTTTTCAATATGAAATTGGGATGTATGCTTGGATAACCCTAAATTGGATCACAAGATAGATATTTAATCCAAAATGTGACTTGCAATATGAATTTTTTTATTCATATAAAGTTGAGATGTATGCTTATGTGACGCTAAATTTATTCATGAGATACATTATTGACCCAAAAATGTGACATGTAATATGAATTTTGTAATAATATGAAATTGGGATGTATACTTGGATAACCCTAAATTTAATCAAAAAATGGATTCTTGATCCAAAAATGTGGTTTGCAATATAAATTCTTTATTCATGTTTCATCCTAAATGATATAAAATTTGATAAATTGGGATGACGATATTGTGTCTCAACGACATTGGATGGGAAATTTGATATTTGAACCTAAATGATCCTCCTAATTTGATTAATTGGGAGGACAGTTGTGCCTCGATGACCATTGATGTTCAAATATGATATTTAAGTTTAGATGATCATATATTCAATAAATTGAGATGATGACATTGTACCTTGATGATCTTATGCGAAATTTGAATTTTGAGCCTTAGTTACCCTAAATTCGTTAAATTAAGATGTTGGTGTTGCGCTTTGATGACTTTGAGTGCATAATACGATATTTGAGCCTAAATTATCCTAAATATGATAAATTGGAATGCCGGTTTTGTGCCTAGAAGAATTTGGATGACAAATATGGTATGTGTCTATAATTTGAATGCAAAATTGATTTTTGAACCTAATTGATATGAAATGCAATAAATTGGTGCAGTTCTTAAGGAGAAGGAATGGCTAACTGAAGACTTGTTGGGTTGCTTATTCATTAAAAATAAAAAACTTTTGATGAATATGGAAGTGATTATATTAGGGAAGGAGTGTGGTTTTCAAGTATTATTTTACTATAAAATATTTTATGGAACACCATTAAAATTATGTTTCAACTTCTGATAAATACTTGATATGCACTTCTGGACCCAATTGTCTAAGGTCCACTTAGAGCACCAAAAGACCAAAATTATAGAAAGGAGGTGTTAGTTACTGGTAGGGAAAGAAAGGATAGTTTTTTTATATAGAAAGGAGGATAGAATAATGAATGAGCCAATTCCAAATCATTTGGATTTGTTGAGATTTATATTAGATCTTGATAAAAACTTTGTTTACAAAAAAAACAAAGTAGTATAAACTTATGGTGTTTATTATTACATAAACTAATTTCAATTTATAGCACAGTTTTGCTTTGGTGTTTGTTAGGCTTCTAACGCATATCTACTGAACTCCTCCCAAGAGTATCTTTAGCTTAATGTATGATAACATCGCAGTTTCTTAGTTTTCCAAATACACGTTTATACAATGAACTATTATTTATAAAAAAAACTCAATTATTGTAAGATCCGTTTGCTTTGCTATTTATTTTCCTATAATTATTTTTGAAGTTTATTTAACAAAGAAGAGACCAACAATAAAAGAGGTATAAAGTTAAAAGCATCACAATTCCTCACATATCAACTAAGTTGATGAGTCAGCAATTAATGGAAAACCACTCAAGCATACATCCCAGATCAATTATGATATAGAAGTTTATGCTATCCTTAAAAATAATCTACATTCTTTTAAGATGTCAGATCTATACTAGATTATTTGTGCCTGTCATTTCTAACATGTGGATTTCTAACATGTGGATGAAACAATGTCCAGTAAACATAGGATTATCAAGGATAAATGATTTTTCCCTATCACAATAGAATCAGAAGAAAAAAAAAATCAATTTTTCTTTAGCGATAAATATGACCAAAATAAAGATTATAAGTTTGAAAAAATTCTACTTTACAAACTACTGGTTTTATGAAGTTCAGTTGCACTCAATCTAATATGGTATCAAAGTTTCCAATATATCTTATATTTGAGTGTATGGAAAAAGCTCATTAACCAAAAGTCTATGTTCTGATAAAAGTCAGATCCTATGATGAATAAAGAAAAAGAGAATCTACTAAGCAAGTTCACAATTACTCTGAAAAATATGTTGAAATTGTGTCTAACTCTGATAAACAAACTCCCAACGCATCTCTAATGATTTCGTTAATACAACCTCACTATGATGATTTTTGCGTCCGATGTTTCTGGTAAACAAGTTGATTGTCTGGTTAACGCTTCAAGTCAACACTATTATAAAGTCAACATTATGATAAAGTCAACACTCTAATAGGAAGTCTACACATCAACATCATTTTCTCATCATAGTAGACTTATTCTCTAACTAAAGAAGCACATGACATCCTTTGATAAGTGTCATCCTCTAATATCTGCTCTCGTAATAGAAGATACGTGAAATCAATTATGAAGATATATATGGATATGTCTTAAAGACTTATTTTAACTAAATGCGTATTCAAGATTTCTAATAGTAACTTTCTCAATAGATACACTTCTCAATATTTAAGTAGAAAGTGATTAATCAATCAAAAGCGTTGAGAGAAAACTGAAAAAGACAATATGTTAAAAAGAATTTTTGTAAAAGTCTAGAACACATCAAAAGAAAATAATTAATTAAAAAAAATCAATTGAGAGGCTAAAGAAGAATCCTTTCAATGAACGCATCGGTCAAAGTATTTTCATACACTTGAATTGATATAAGACTTTAAATTTAATATCCTCTCAATGAGAGTCGTCAATTGTACTGAGTCAAAATCTCTCTATAAGGAGAGAATTAGATATAACAACAGTATTTTGTAAAGTAGTATAAAAAACCTTGTGTCCCCCCTCTCTCTATATCACAATCTAAGTTCTTTATGATTCAATTGTGTGTTACTAAACCTATTTTGTAACCATAAGTTGAATGATTTGATAAAGAACATATTTTTAGTTAAGCAATCGAAGTATTTTCCAAAAATGACAAAACACAATTCTATCCCTCATTTCTTGCATTTTCCCACACCTTCAATTAGTATCAGAGATAGGATTATTGATTTAACACTTTATTGTGTAAGAGTAAAGTCTTTATTGCTGGAAATACTAATGAAATTGTGTTGAATTAGTGATTTTTTTTTATCAATCTGATTTTCATTCATTCCTAATGTTTTTGTTTTACAATTTCTTTCAAAACCTGTCTTGACAAAAATTGATCCTTGCATAATGTAATTGTTATCTAAAAAATAAACAAAAATGCATTAGCAGAACATCTATATCTCAAATGTCAACTTCATCTCCTTTCTAAGGTCTCTTTTCAAAAAGTGTTTTATCATTTAAGAGTAAGAGTATCAGTATTAAAGTTGTTCTTATGTAATCACTCTTCAATGATATTTTGAGTAGTTAAATAAAATCTATGTATTGAGATAAGCAAATGTTCAAAGAGAAGAATAAATACGAAAAAGGATTATTATTGTACTTAGGGATGAGAATAAGTTAAGCAGCCCGTCAGAGCCTATGGTATGACCTACTTAAAGTCTAGTTTGACCTAATATTTTTAATAAAAAGACTAGGCTCATACTTTTCTAAAATATATATATATATATATATATATATATATATGGATATATATAACATTGTTATTTGCTAGTAACTTACTATTTATTGAGTAAAAAAGTATAATTTTATTAATTTTCCTTATATTTATTATTTTTTTAGCCTTCCTTATATATAAAGATTTAGTTTAGTCTATTTAAAAAATATTAGATATATTATTCAAATTCTTTAATGTGAAATAGATTACCAGGTCAGACTATACTTTTAAAAAGGTTAGGCCAAGTCAAAAAGAAAGTATATAATAGGTCGTATGTGAGATTTAAGCCTAAAAAATTAATGGTAGATTACAATTATAGTATGGTCTATTCAGAGTCTCGTTTGATCTAGCATATTCTCACCTAACTATGTCATTTGAAACAAAGTAAACATCTCAAAGTCATATTTATATGAAGAGATATTATATCTACGAAAATATTTCATTGTGTGATTAGATTTTTACACTAGATTGAAACTCCCTTTTGTGTCTCTTTCTTAAACATATGCTTAAACATGTTCTAAAAGTTCTCTCAATTTTATTTAGTTTTTTGGTTGTAATTCTTGAAATTCTTCAATGACAAACTAGACAAAAAAATTTATGCTTCAATAAAGTAGACTGAATAAAATCAATGAAAATAGTCAATAATGTTAAATCTTATCTTCTAATAGAAAAAAAATATTAATCGATACAACATAATTGTTAGTGCAAATTAATGAAAAAATAACCACAAAAATTAATAAGTTGATGGATGTTGATTAGTAATAAACAAACTATTTGGACTACAACATAAGAAATTGGTATCTAAATGGCGGCCATTACAGTGATGTTTTCGTATGTTAGGATTTGTTCCTTAGGTTAATGATATATTTTTGTATTACAATTTATTTCTATATATAATATAAAACAGTGAATAAAAGTTTTGAATGATGTATCTCCACATATTATCATGTATGTTTCTGCAAGAAAAAAAAAACACAATCCAACACATGAGTTATGTGTTTTTGGAAAAAATTATTACTTTTCAATTTTTAAGTAGATATGATATCATCTAAATTCTATCAAGCTCACTGTCTATTTAAACGTATATTTAAAATGTTAGTAATAAATAATTGAAATCAGAGCAACTATCTTATAAAATCCTCATGTATCAGTTCTTTTCTAGTAGTATTTATTTTGCTAGTTATAGTCATTTTGACAAGAATAGATTAAAAAATGAACCATTGCTCCTTGCAAGGATAGTGAAATTAAAGGGTTAATATATATACTTACAAAATTGTTGGGATCGTCATAATGTATATTGCAAGATTTAGACAGAAAGAAAATTAAAGAACAAAAGCAGGTAATTTTGTTTCTAATGAATTTTCAATCCGAAGAAGTACATTGCAAACCTTTTTTATTTGTTAAATTGCAATACTTTTTAAATGTAATCTACAAATTATCATAAATAGTTTTTATCAGAAAATATATTGTAAATATTTAACGTTATATTTGGTTTTAAAAAAAATAAAATAAAATACTCCTATAATTTACCAGCTGTAAAAAAACTCATATGATATGCCAGCTGTCAAAAAAATATAATTTAACGGTATAAATAAATAGCATCAAGCACTAAGCCAGTAGTAACACAGTTGCCATAACATCCTTAGGACTATAAGGAGCGAAGAAGAGATGTATTTGTGTCCCGCAAATTTGAAATAAGGATTTATCTTCTTTATTGAATTTCGATGAATCTGTAGTCGCTGATCGTTGAATCGCCGAGACGAATTCAATTTCTCACCAGTGCGAGTGCATATTTTCATCTCAATTCAAGATTCCATGAGTTTTGTATCTCTTTTTCTGAATTCAAGTTTAGCATTCAGGTTTCAATCTTTCCGATTTCGATTTGAATTCTTTATAAATGTTTCGACTCGTGGTATCTTCCTATTTCGCGTCAATGTTTTTTAGGTAATTTTTTTCTGTTACCTTTGCGACGGTGACATCCGGTTCTTCATGTTCGGTTCCATGAATCTTGATTATTCGAATGCTAGAAATCTTATCCATGAATCTTGATTATTCAAACCCTAGAAATCTTATTAAATTCAAGTCTCTATTGTCCACGGCTTGCCTCGATTCCAAAGAGAGAGAGGTAGATACGATCGAAAGAAATATAAAGCTTCTAGCTCTTCTGAATTTGATATCATTATTCACCGGTTCATCTCTTCTCTCTCTCTCTTTCCATTTTCAATCCACTCTCTTTGGATTTCTGATGTATGATTCTTTTCTGACGTGTAATCTTTATGGTTCTTGATTATTCATGTATAACAACAAGGTTGATAAAACTTGAAAAGTTTCTATATGTATACTTAAGACAAGTTACTTGCTATGATTATATGACCCAAAATTTAATGAATTATTCACTCTAAATGTGGCTTAAAATATGAATTCTTATTCTTATGAAACTGAAATAGTATGCTTAGATGGATTCTTCACCCAAAAATGTGACTTGCAATATTAATTTTGTATTCATATGAAATTGAGATGTAAGTTTCGATGATCCTAAATTTAATCAAAAAAATAGATACTTAATCCAAAATTTGACATGCAATATAAATCTTTTATTCATATGAAATTGAGATTGTATGCCTAAATAACTTCAAATTTAATCGAGAGAAGTATTCTAGACCCAAAAATGTTGCTTGCAATATGAATCTGTATTCATATAAATTAAGATGTATGTTTGGATAACCCTAAATCACAAGATAAATACTTGACCCAAAATGTAGCTTGCAATATAATTCTTGTATACATATGAAATTAGGATGTATGCTTGAATGACCATAAAACACGAGACAGATACTTGACCCAGAATGTGGCTTGCAATATGAATCTTGTATTCATATGAAAATAGGATGTATGCTTGGATGACTCTAAAAAACGAGATAAATACTTGACCCAAAATGTGGCTTGCAATATGAATAATGTATTCATATGAAATTTCGATGTATGCTTGGAAGACCCTAAAACAGGAGATAGATACTTCACCTAAAATGTGGCTTGCTATATGAATCTTGTATTCATATGAAATTTCGATGTATCCTTGAATGACCCTAAAACACGAGATATAAACTTAACCCCAAACGTGGCTTGCAATATGAATCTTGTATTCATATGAAATTTCGATGTATGCTTAGATGACCCTAAAACACGAGATAGATACTTTACCCAAAATGTGGCTTGCAATATGAATCTTGTATTTATATGAAAGTAGGATGTATGCTTGGATGACTCTAAAAAACGAGATAGATACTTGACCCAAAATGTGGCTTGCAATATTAATCTTGTATTCATATGAAATCGGGATGTATGCATGGATGACTCTAAAACACGAGATAGATACTTGACCCAAAATGTGGTTAGCAATATGAATCTTGTATTCATATGAAATTGGGATGTATGCTTGAATGACCCTAAAACACAAGATTGATACTTGACCCAAAATGTGGCTTGCAATATGAATCTTGTATTCATATGTTATTTGGATGTATGCTTGGATGACTCTAAAAAATGAGATAGATACCTGACCCAAAATGTGGTTGCAATATGAACCTTGTATTCATATGAAATTGGGATGTATGCTTGGATGACCCTAAAACACGAGATAGATACTTAACCCAAAATGTGGCTTGCAATATGAATCTTGTATTCATATGAAATTGGGATGTATGCTTGGATGACCCTAAAACACGAGATAGATACTTGACATAAAATGAGGCTTGCAATATGAATCTTGTATTCATATGAAATTGGGATGTATGCTTGAATGACCCTAAAACACGAGATAGATATTTGACCCAAAATGTGGCTTGTAATATGAATCTTGTATTCATACGAAATTTGGATGTATGCTTGGATGACCCTATATCACGATATATATATATATATATATATATATATATATATATATATATATATATATATATTTGACCCAAAATGTGGTGTGCAATATGAATATTGTATTTATATGAAATTGAGATGTATGCTTGGATGACCCTAAATCACGAGATAGATACTTGACCTAAAATGTGGTTTGCAATATAAATCTTGTATTCATATGTAATTTGGTTGGATGACCCTAAAACATGAGATAGATACTTGACCCTAAATTTGGCTTGCAATATGAATCTTGTATTCATATGAAATTGGGATATATGCTTGGATGACCATAAAACACGAGATATATACTTGACCTAAAATGTGGCGTGCAATATGATTCTTGAATTCATATGAAATTGGGATGTATACCTGGATGACCCTAAAACACGAGATAGATACTTGACCCAAAATTTGGCTTGCAATATGCATCTTTGTATTCATTTGAAATTTCGATATATGCTTGGATGACCCTAAAACACGAGATATAAACTTAACCCCAAACACGGCTTACAATATGAATCTTGTATTCATATGAAATTACGATGTATGCTTGGATCACCCTAAAACACGAAATAGATACTTGACACAAAATGTGGCTTGCAATATGCTTCCTGTATTCATATGAAATTTCGATGTATGCTTGAATGACCCTAAAACACATGATATATACTTGACCCAAAATGTGGCTTGCAATATGAATCTTGTATTCATATGTTATTTGAATGTTTGATTGGATGACCCTAAAAAACGAGATAGATACTTGACCCAAATTATGGCTTGCAATATGAATCTTGTACTCATATGAAATTCAGATGCATGCTTGGATGACCCTAAAACACGAGATAGATACTTGACCCAAAATGTGGCTTAAAATATGAATCTTGTATTTATATGAAATTGCGATTTATGCTTGGATGACCCTAAAACATAAGATATATATTTAACCCAAAATTTGTCTTGCAATATGAATCTTGTATTTATGCGAAATTTTGATGTATGCTTCGATATCCGTAAAATACAAGATAGATACTTGACCCAAAATATGGCTTGCAATATGAATCTTGTATTCATATGAAATTGGGATGTATGCTTGGATCACCCTAAAACACAAAATAGATACTTGACACAAAATGTGGCTTGCAATATGATTCCTGTATTCATATGAAATTGGGATGAATGCTTGAATGACCCTAAAACACGAGATAGATAATTGACCCAAAATAAGGCTTGTAATATGAATCTTGTATTCATATGAATGTTGTATCCAGATGAAATTGAGATGTATGCTTGGATGACCCAAAATCACGAGATAGATACTTGACCTAAAATATGGTTTGCAATGTGAATCTTGTATTCATATGAAATTAGGATGTATACTTGGATGACCCTAAAACACGAGATAGATACTTGACCCAAAATGTGGCTTGCAATTTGAATCATGTATTCATATGAAATTTCGATGTATACTTGGATGACCCTAAAACACGAGATAGATACTTAACCCAAAATGTGGCTTGCTATATGAATCTTGTATTCATATGAAATTTCGATGTATGCTTGGATGACCCTAAAACACGGGATAGATATTTGACCCAAAATGTGACTTGCAATATGAATCTTATATTCATATGAAATTTCGATGTATGCTTGAATGACCCTAAAACACGAGATAGATACTTGACCCAAAATGTGACTTGCAATATGAATCTTGTATTCATATGAAATTTCTATGTATGCTTGGATGACCCTAAAACACGAGATTGATATTTGACTCAAAATATAGCTTGCATTATGAATCTTGTATTCATATGAAATTTCGATGTAATGTTGAATTACCCTAAAACACGAGATAGATACTTGACCAAAAATGTGCCTTGCAATATGAATCTTGTATTCATATGTTATTTGGATGTATGCTTGGATGACCCTAAAAAACGAGATAGATACTTGACCCAAAATGTGGCTTGCAACATGAATCTTATACTCATATGAAATTGGTATGTATGCTTGAATGACCCTAAAAAACTAGATAGATAATTGACCAAAAATATGACTTGCAATATGAATCTTGTATTCATATGTAATTTGGATGTATGCTTGGATGACCCTAAAACACGAGATAGATACTTGACCCAAAATGTGGCTTGCAATATGAATCTTGTATTTATATGAAAGTAGGATGTATGCTTGGATGACTCTAAAAAACGAGATAGATACTTGACCCAAAATGTGGCTTGCAATATTAATCTTGTATTCATATGAAATCGGGATGTATGCATGGATGACTCTAAAACACGAGATAGATACTTGACCCAAAATGTGGTTAGCAATATGAATCTTGTATTCATATGAAATTGGGATGTATGCTTGAATGACCCTAAAACACAAGATTGATACTTGACCCAAAATGTGGCTTGCAATATGAATCTTGTATTCATATGTTATTTGGATGTATGCTTGGATGACTCTAAAAAATGAGATAGATACCTGACCCAAAATGTGGTTGCAATATGAACCTTGTATTCATATGAAATTGGGATGTATGCTTGGATGACCCTAAAACACGAGATAGATACTTGACCCAAAATGTGGCTTGCAATATGAATCTTGTATTCATATGAAATTGGGATATATGCTTGGATGACCCTAAAACACGAGATAGATACTTGACACAAAATGAGGCTTGCAATATGATTCTTGTATTCATATGAAATTGGGATGTATGCTTGAATGACCCTAAAACACGAGATAGATATTTGACCCAAAATGTGGCTTGTAATATGAATCTTGTATTCATACGAAATTTGGATGTATGCTTGGATGACCCTATATCACGATATATATTGCACACCACATTTTGGGTCAAATATATATATATATATATATATATATATATATATATATATATATATATATATATATATATTTGACCCAAAATGTGGTGTGCAATATGAATATTGTATTTATATGAAATTGAGATGTATGCTTGGATGACCCTAAATCACGAGATAGATACTTGACCTAAAATGTGGTTTGCAATATAAATCTTGTATTCATATGTAATTTGGTTGGATGACCCTAAAACATGAGATAGATACTTGACCCTAAATTTGGCTTGCAATATGAATCTTGTATTCATATGAAATTGGGATATATGCTTGGATGACCATAAAACACGAGATAGATACTTGACCTAAAATGTGGCGTGCAATATGATTCTTGAATTCATATGAAATTGGGATGTATGCTTGAATGACCCTAAAACACGAGATAGATACTTGACACAAAATATGGCTTGCAATATGAATCTTGTATTCATATGAAATTGGGATGTATGTTTGGATGATCCTAAAACACAATATAGATACTTGACCCAAAATCTGGCTTGCAATGTGAATCTTGTATTCATATAAAATTGAGATGTATGCTTGGATGACCGTAAATCACGAAATAGATATTTGACCCAAAATGTGGCTTTGTAATATGAATCTTGTATTCATATGAATTTAGGATGTATGCTTGGATGACCGTAAAGCACAAGATAGATACTTGAACCAAAATGTGGCTTGCAATATGAATCTTGTATTTATATGAAATTAGTATGTATGCTCTAATTTCCTTAAATCACGAGATAGATACTTGACCCAAAATGTGGCTTGCAATATGAATCTCGTATTCATATGAAATTTTGATATATGCTTGGATAACTCTAAATCACGAGTTAGATACTTGACCCAAAATGTGGCTTGCAATATGAATCTTGTATTCATATGAAAATGGGATGTATGTTTGGGTGATCCTAAATCCCGATATAGATACTTGACCTAAAATGTGGCTTGTAATATGAATCTTGTATTAATATGAAATTGGGATGTATGCTTGAATGATCTTAAATTTAATCACGAGATAGATATTTGACTCAAAATGTGGCTTTTAATATGAATTTTTTACTCATATGAAATTGAGATTGGATGACCCTAAATTTAATCACGAGATGGACTTTTGACCTAAAAATGTGGCTTGCAATATGAAATTGAGATGTATGCTTGGATCACCATAAATCTAATCACGAGATAGATACTTGACCTATAATGTGGTTTGCAATTTGAATTTTTTATTCATACGAATTTGAGATTCTATGCTTGGATGACTCTAAATTTAATCACGAAATGGTTTCTTGATCCAAAAATTTGACTTGCAATATGAATTTTGTATTCATATGAAATTGGGATGTATGCTTTGATGACCCTGTATTTAATCGTGAGATAAATGCTTGACCCAAAATGTGACTTTAAATATGAAGTTTTTATTATATGTGACCATAAATGATATAAAATTTGATAAATTAAGAAGATGATATTGTGCCTCGACGAACATTGGATTGAAATTTGATATTTGAACCTCAATATTGTAATTTAATAAAGTGGGATGGCAGTTGTGCCTCGATAACCATTGATGCCTTAATATGATATTTGAGCTTAGATGCCCTATATTCGAAAAATTGAAATGATGGTGTTAGATGCAAAATTTGATATTTGAGCCTATGTGATCCTAAATGCGTTAAATTAGAATGATGGTGTTGCACCTTGATGACTTTGAGTGCAAAATATGATAAATTTGAATTATGGTTTTGTGCCTAGAAGACTTTGCATGCCAGATATGATATTTGAGCCTAAATGATCCTATATTCCATGAATTGAAATGATGGTGCAGTGCCTTGATGATTTTTTATCTAATATTTGATATTTGAGCAGAGATTATTCTTAATTTGTAAAATTAGGATGATGGTGTTGTGACGCAATGACCTTGGATACATAACTCATTTGAGTTAGATGGTCTTAAATTCGATAAATTGAAGTGATAGTAAATTTCCTCGATAATATCAGATACAAAATTTGATATTTGAGTTTAGATTATCCTAAATTTAAGAATGATAGTATTGCACCTCAATGATATTGGATGCAAAATATAATTTTGAGCATAGATATTTTAAATTTGATTAATTGATATTATGGTTTGGTGCTTTTATAAAGAAGATAGGATTGGCTAACTGAAGACTTAGTTGGGTTGCTCCTTCATTAAAAAAAAAAAAAAAAAAAAAAAAAGGAATATTTTATGAAATCATGAGATTTTTAAGCTTCACGGTGCTTGCATGGCAATGGTTCCTTGCACCTTGATGTCTCGGTTGTTGTGGCTGCTTGCACCTTGATGTCTCGGTTGTTGTGGCTGCTAATGTTTCATTTATCAAGTATCAGCGCCCTTCATTTCTGCCTGATGGGTTGGGAAATGGCAGCAGATTAAAGTGCCAAGTTCTCTTTCCTGCGATGAGGACAAAACAGATTTTTTTAATCATAAGACAAAACAGAATTTTAAATGGATGGTATTGATAAATACCTTATATGCACTTCTAGACCTAGTTGTCCAAGGCTCACTTAAAGTCACCCGAAGAGGGAAATTATAGAAATGAGGTGTTAGTTACAAGGGAGGGACCAAAGGTTAGTATTGAGAAGACTAGTGTGTTTCTCAAAAATATGCCGACAGGAATCAGAGAACTGTGTTGAGTGGAACGCTGGGCTTTCAAAGTACAGAGAATTTGGGAAAGTATCTTGAGGTTCCTTTTTTGCGTAACAATAGTAAAAGAGGTGCCTATAAGTTTCTAATGTATAAGATTTGTCAAAGACTTAGTAACTCGAAGACAAATTGTCTCTCCCTTGTTGGGAGAGTAACCCTTGCCCAGTCGGTAATCAAAACCATGCCCTCCTATGTCATGCAAACGGCTTATCTTCCAAGAGCTCTTTGTTATGATATTGATCGAAAATGTAGGGACTTTGTTTGGGGAGACACGTCGGAGTGTAGAACTTGTCATCTAGCTTCTTTGGAGGCTATTTGTGTGCCTAAGAATAGTGGTGGCTTGGATCTTTGATCTACTCAGAATATGAATATGGTCTATGATGAAAGCGGATTGGAATCTGTGTCCCAGAAGTAACTATGTGGGTAAGAACCATCAAATCCAAGTATAGGTGCGGCCATGACATTATGCCTAGAATCAACTGCAAGAGAGTTGGATCCAACTTTTGGCAAGGAATCTGCAAGGGATGGGAGAATGCCAATGCAAATATCATTTGGAGGGTGGGGGATGGAGCTAGAGTGAATTTCTGGACTGACCATTGGGTCCCAAATGTGGGGAATCCTGTGGATGTGGCCTTAACCAGCGTGTCGGGGTGAATGTGATGTGGTCAAGCTAAGGAAGCAACTGCTCAAGCTGTTATTAACTCCTTTCTAACTTTTCCTCCTCCGAGCTGCATTGATGAGAAGGATTTAATAGCTTGGAAAAGTGTAAATGATGGAACCTTTTCTTCTGCTCAAGCCTATAAATGTCTCATACCAGTGAGTAATCTGAATTCTAATTCTGTAATCCCTCTGATTCGGCGTTGGAAAGGGCCACAAAAAATTAAGTTACTTTTGTAGAAGATTGCAAAAGGAATTCTAATGACAAATGCGAAGAGGAAACAACGAGCTATGACTGATAATGACATGTGCCCAATATGCAAGTTAGTCCCCCGAAACACTGCTTGCCTTCAGAGATTGTGGATGTGTTATGCAGATTTGGAGATTTTACAGGTTGGTTGATAATGACTCAATGTTCCTGGATTCTAATTTGGAGGATTGGATTAGGTACATATTGATTCTTTCTGGTATATATTGATGGCAAATCACTCAAGCATCCAGCTATGAAACAGAACAAGAATCTTGAGTGGAATGCTTTATGCTAGCTATCCTTACAAAATGGAGTCCACTCTTATAAGATGCCAAATGTATACCAGATTATGTGCCTTTCATAACAGACGAATCAAATTAGCAGAAAACCCAACTTTTCCATTGGCTAGAAATATGACCGAAACAGAGATTGTATCATGGCCAACAAGTTTAATAGACCTCAGTGTGAAGGGGTGTGCTGGAAAAATCTCTCATTAACCAATTTTGGAAGATTGAATTAAGCCCAAAGCCTTAAGACTCCTGCCAAATGCAATAATGGAACAGTGCTTTTTTCTCTCAAATAAATACTAACAATATAAGATCCTTAAAGGATTCAGTTGAAATATTAAATTAACATGCATTCAGCAAAAAGTCACATCAGCTCCTACGTTAACAAGGTGGTAATAAAAAAAACATGCAACATTCACCTACAACATTTTTTACAGCTCATTACATGGTTTGGACAAGATTATATAACAGAAAATATATTCTTCAAATCTTCAAGCTGGCACGGTGATCGTCGGATATAGTCTCTTCGGAAGATGTGTCGCTATCAATAACAATCAAGTCATCTTGTTTGCTGACATGTTGTTCCAGAGACTTGTTCATTTTCAGCATCCCATATTTTCTTCTTGAATAAGTTGAATAGTGAGGAGCATCATTAGACATATGAAAATCATTTTTCTTCAAACCACTCAACTGATTTTGAGGCAGAAAAGCATCAAAGCAATGCTCTGCAGGTCCCATCATCTCTGGATGAGAATTCAATGAAACAGCTACAGATAAATTTGGTTCTACAGACATTGGAGGAGTATTGATTGCTTCTCTGAGCCAATGTGGCAAATTATTCTTTGCAGTGGAGCAATTAAATGGATAATTATTTGAATAAGAATTTTCCATGGAAATATTCAAGTTTCCTGGAGAACTGAAAAATCCCAATTCATACTTATCTATGTTGTTGTTGTAAAAAGTTCTCCTGGAATGAATAGTTGGCCCGGGACTGTGTGCGGCAGTGTTACTTAAATGAAATGATCTGGCAAGAGATTTCTTCAAGGGATTGTTTTCCCTATAAGAAAATACATTTTCATGTGATAGATTAGTCTCGTCCATTGTATTTTGTCTCCAAGGACCTGATTTAAGATCTAAGAAGCAAAAGTTTCCTTGCAATGCAGCGGCTGCAGCCACCCTTTCTGCATTTGGATGCATGAAGTGTGGAACACTGATATCTTTCAGAAGTTTTAATTGTTCCTCCTCCCACCTCTCAGCAAGGTCCCATGGTACCCTTATCGGTGAAAACCGTAATCTTGGATCCCTGAGCATAGCATCCCAATTGCCCCTACCATGTCTCCTCACACCGATCCAGAGATAATCCAACTCCTCTTCAGACCACATTATAGGGTGTGGCTTGAAATTTTCTTGAAAGTTTCCTCTTTCATTAAAAACTCTTGTTTTGTTTACAATGTTGTCAAGAACTACCTTGTGCCTGAGAAGCAATGGTTTCCGGTTCGTTGAAGACTGACCTAATCCATCTTGGACATTGTCTCTTGTTCCAATGGTTGTATTAAGTAAAGGCAATGTAAGCAAACAATTAGTGGAATCACAACCTCCAGTCTCAAGCTCCACGGGTGGAGACAAACCCAATGAAAGAGAAATGGCCGGCACGTGTTTTGGCTGATTAGTTTTAGTTTGTTGAATATTCATTCTTTCATCCGACATCATGCAACCACCTGACTGAGATTGAGTAATACTTGAGCCGACATCATCAATAGCCATTCGTTCTGAAATCGGCTGATTATTAAAGAGGGACAGAAAACAACATATCAATAATGGGCAATGCTATCATCTTGAAAATGCAATATATAAAATAAACTTATGTAAAGAAGAAAAGGATGAGAGATGCTACACATGGGAAGCAAGACTAACAACACACAAACCATTTGAAAAGAAAAAAAAACTATCATCCTTGAGGTCAAAGATGTGAAAGAATCTTTTTGTACCTTCGTATTGCTGGAATTTAAAAATTCCAATTGAGTAACTTGATTTTCCACAATGGCCGACCTACTGCTTGTAGAGTCAGATTTGGCAACAAGAGGTTGCATCCCCACGTGAAGGGAAAGCTTATCAGCACCCAGGTTCAATTCAACAGCATGCACTTCTGTACCACATGAAAATGCTATATGAACTCTATAGAAATGCAAAAATGAATGTAAAAGCTTTCCAGAAAAATATTTATCATCAACCACAACTTTGTGTTTTTAGAACAAAACATCAGATTCATCATTTCCGCATTGAAGATTAAATGACCAATAATACCTGCAGAGTTAGCAGGCATGTTAGACTGAGGTTGGTGCCTGCCAATTTTATTCATGTCATTGCACATGAAATTTTGAATCGCTTCTTTCACAGAGCATTGGGACTCTTTTAGTTCCTGGTCAGCAATCGTGGAAGCAGGATGGAGATCTCTAGAATCAACATTGATAGAGATTCCTTGGCAATCCTTATTAAGATGTTGGGCTTCCTTGTGTATCAGAGACTTCTGGCTTGGAACTTCTGTTCCAGCCATATGAGAGTCGGTTTTCACTACGTCTTCCTTATGGTACAGCTGCTCTCCCATGTGTGTCATACTGTTAGAATGAATACATGCATATATGCAATTATTTTCAGTTTTTCACTGTTGATTTTGCTATTAGATTTAGAATATGTAAAAAACTTGAAGATTATTTGAGTTTGACGAAAATATACCACGTTTCAGAAACAACTCCACTAGTACATGGAGTGTCCACATTTCTCACCTGTCATAAAAATAAGAAGCTAGTGTGATTTGCATTAGGCCTATGATCAATTAATTGATCGTCGACAAGTAAATTTCAAACTTTGTCATGAATTTATGCACTTCTTGACTTTGAATCTAATTTTAAACTACTTGGAATTGAGTAACAAACTATAAGGTTTAAGAGAATCACCAGGAAGCCATACTTTTTCTTGAGTCTGACAAAGATCCCCTCTCTCAGAAAGCTCTGCTGATTGATTAAGGTCCATTAGAAAAACCATAGAACAGCTTCTGCAAGATGTATCATCTAGTGTTTGATTCAACGGCCTCCCTCCTTCCGAAAGCTCCACTGGTTGATTAAGGTCCGGTACATTATTTACAGGACACTCATCACAAGATGATTCGTCACCAGAAGAGAGATTAGCATTTGCAAGCATGCTCCACTTGGTTAGCACTGGAATGTTTTCTTTCTCGAGTGACAAACTGCTTTTCTTATCAGTCCCATCTTTACACTTTTTCCTTTTATAACATCGATAGGTTACCTTTTTTTCAGATTGGTTCCCACAATTATCTTTGGACGGTGACTCAGTAAATCTATCTGTTGACTTATTCAAAACAAGAGATTCATCGCCACACGCAGCACCAAATTCTCTTGTAATTGGTATCTCTGAGTTGATTAAATTGAAATCATTCCCAGCATCCAATTCAATTGTGATGGAAATATTTTTTCCATTAGAACAACTGTCGCATTCTATACCAGAATTTTCATCGACATAAGAATTTTTCTGTGTGTCACAACCATCCTGTGAAGCCTTCTTTATTGAGAGTAATTCACCAACATCCTTCTTAGAGTTATCCTCACATGGATATCTTGTTAAAAACGATTCCTTCGTAGTAATTATCATCTCTGTTTCATCACAATTTCCAAGCTCCATTGCTTCCAGGCCACCTTGCTTTTGAATTGGAAGCGGTAATGAATGATCTGGCTGTTTGATGCATCCAAAGCATCGCTTTTTTCCATCACTAGAATCCTATGAAATATACGGGTAGAAAGATGAGTAAGCGCTTCATCATATATTCATTAGAGCTCTTTATATAACGAAGCAATTAATCCAATCGACGCCAAACCAACAAAAAATGAAGTTTTCTTCTATAATCAGTAAAAAAATGAAGTTATCCTAACAGATGAAAGAAATCAGAAGTTGCATTACAATCTTACCGTTGATTTTTCTTCATGTTTAACTTGTGTAGATAAAGAACAATTATGGACATCTTCACCAACAAAATTTTGGCAACAATTTCCACGGATGAAACTACTACTTTGCGAGAGCCGTTTTCTTTTGTAGGTTAGAAATACTTTGTTGCCAAACATTTATACTTATCTGAAAAGAACTCCTTCACTATTTGATGCTATGCTTCAAACAATATTGAAAGATCAAAAGGGGGATGCTGGGCCAAAAGAAAATAAGCCCCAATGTGCATTAGCATCAGCTACCCTGGGCCTATGGATGTAAAAATCAACACAGACAGTTAAAAGTGATAGAATAAAAGATTGAATAGATCACATCACTCACAATAATTTGAACTTATGACAGCATATATAATCGGTCTGAAAACTAAAAAAAAGCCAATTTGATGTCCTTTTTTGCATTCCTCTCCTAATTTAACTAGTAAGTTAGTTAAAACGTTCTTCATCAAGTATGAATGCATGCAAGAAGGGTAAACAAATTTTACCACAAGTACTCGAAATATCAATATTTAAATCTCTATTTTACAGATGCATACAGTGATGGTTTTTAAAATCTTGAAAAACAGTTTCAGTAACACGAAATTTTCATATTTAACAATTGCAGAAGCAAAAAATGGAAGCTCGCATTTATTATAATCTATATAAGAATGACTAGAAAGGCATTGAACATCATTTCTTCCAAGACAAAGAGATAGATTCAAGAAACTCAAATAAATGCCAATCTAGTTTTAGATAAGTTCAAGTCTCAGAATAAGGTAAGACATCCACAAAATCTCTCAGATCTTTTTCCTTCTGCAATCTCAAATTCTGAAATACCTTGATCAACAATAGCAACAAGTGGACCATTAAGGGAAAATATGAGATTCTCTAACATAAAATTCCATATAGAAGAACCCCTAACCAAAGAAACTTCTAAGTTGCAATTTCAAAACAATATCTTTTTTTCTTCAATGACCATATTTACCATCAATCCTAAACAATTGTTTCATATTTCCCACATGAAGTCATACAAACTAAACTAACCATTACCAAGCCACCTCAAAGCACAAGCATGAAAATGCTCCATTTGAAACAGCAAGAAAATTTTGTACAAAAAGGGGGGAAAATCAAGCACAGCACAGAAAAATAAAACATAAACAAACTTTACTCATAAATTGAAGCTAGAAATAATACAGACGCAAACCCCACTATTTATTTTTACTTAAAACAAAAAATAAAAAAGAGATTCCTTGCAGATAAACCTAACAAGATAAAGGGTCCATTTTTAACTAAAGAATCATTAGTTTTCATTCACAGTTCAAGCATTTTCCACAACACCAAACAAAACTATACAAAATCTAAATTCATGCAGTTAACAAAAGATAAAACTAAGCAATGAACACAACAAAAACAAAAAACAAAATAAAAGAGTGAAATTACAAGAGTAAGAAAAAGCATAAAGAGCTTACAGAAAATACACTAAAGTTGAAAGCTGTTGCACTCTCTAGTGTAGTTTGAGAAACATGGGAGGAGCTAGAAACTTGATTAAACAATGTATTTGGTTAGTGTTTCTCCATTTTTCTTGTGTTGTGTTGTTGCACTTAATAGGAACAAACAACAGAACAGGAACAGGTGCCACACTCACTGACAGAAACGTTTCTTTTTGCTTGCGTATTTACTCCAATAATAATGTACACGTCATTGTTCCAGATGTTGCAGTATAGGCCCAAAAACGCATAAGGCCCATTTCTCAAATCTGGTTTCAATTTATATGGCCCATAAAATCAAGTTTTATTCAAGAAAACTTTATCTTGTACACAAATTATAATCTGAAAAAGATGAAGAAAAAAAATTTCCAGTAAAAAAGATTATTTTCAAAAATTCTTTTTTGAAATTTTTTGATATTGAAAAATTTATTTTAACATTTCCAAAACATATATAATATCAAAAAAAAAATTGACATTGCCAGAAATTACTGAAAAACTTCACCCCACAGATTTTTTGGAAATTCTTTTTAATTTTTATTTTTATTATTTTTTATTTATTTAATTTATTTTTATTAACTCATTTTTATAAAAGATGTATACTGAAAAACTTTTTACTAATTTTTCGATACATAAATTTATTGATACACAACATTTTATAACTCATGTACTATAAAACTTGAGTTATTTGCTAGTTGATAAAATAGTTTAAAAAAATCAAACATATATTTAACATTTAAAAAAAATTGGGAGTATAGGTACAAATGTATATGATAAAAAAAATTATATTTAAATATCTTACGACTCTTTTTTTATTTATTAAAATATTCATTTCTTTTTTTATTAAACTATTAAGTTTTTTTTAAAATAAAAACAAAACTTTGAGGAGATGAATTAGTGTTATAGATTTAATAGCAATGGAGCACATGCATAAAATATATCTAATAATTAAAGATAAAAATTATATTATAGATATGAATTTACGTTGATGTAATTACTGACAAAATTAAGTGGATATTAGTGTCTATGAGACACTATACATAAATATATTTGTGATTTATATAAATAATTTTTTTATTTTTTTATTGCAATATATATATATATATATATATATTTTATGTTTTGGATGCTATAATTTGGTCACATAGTATCATTTATAATAATGTTTTGATTAAGTTTTGATATTTTTTAGTTATTTATTATCTCTTCATAATCATATTGTAGGTCACGGGTCCAAATATAGATAATTAGGTGTCCATAGGGTATAGGATGAGTATTAAAGTTATTGTCCATAGACCATATAAGGACATGGACATTTTTATTTAAATGCGGGTACAGGAACATACATTATAGTATTTGTCCAAAGGGTGTTTATTTGTCATTCCTAGATTTAAGTGACAAATAGTTTTGTTTACGACGGTCGTTGGAGGAATTGAACTTTGTTTTTAAAGGTTATAGGATCAAATTTGTACCATTGAATTCACACATCATTAGAAATAAATAGTGTATCTGTACTTATGACTCCTCTAGTTTTTCAATTGTGAGATTTTAGTGTTGTAGTTTAAAACAAATGAATTTGATGTGACACATTTACCTCCTCATTTTACAATCTTGGTATATTTTCTCAATAATTTTACATCAAGTTGACCAATTTTAATGATGTGACATATCCAAGTGTATTCCAACATAAATATAAGCATTTTCAATAAAAATCAAAACAGAAGACATTATTTTTCTCCACTAATTTTTCTTAACAATTTTCTGCTTTTCTAATAAATAGGATGGGAAGAAGGAAAAAAAGGTTAAGAGGTTAAAGACTTTTTTGTTTTTTCTAACAATTTCCTATGTTTTATTTTTGTATATTCCTAACAAAATTTCTATTTTCTTTAGATGCTTATATCCATGAAAATATACTTCAACATCCCACATCATTAAAATTAATCACGTTAATGCAAAATTAGAGAAGATATATGAAGGACTATAAATTAAAAATAGATAAATATGAGATGTAAAACTCACTCGTTTTAAATTAGAGGACCAAAATCATATAATTGAAAAATTAGAAAAACTAAAAAATTAAATAAATATGAGTAATATTTTTTTAAACCTTTTAATGATAAAAAATAAATTTTAAAATTTTTATATTTGAAATTTTAGTAATTTAAACATACATATTTACATATATAATTACAAAATAAAATTCAAATAAAATGTTAAATAAAATTATACTCTTTAAAATATTATATTAAATATCAAAATTTAATTTAATTTTGTTGATATATTAATTTTTTTCTATTTAAAAATATAACTGATTTTTTATTTAAATATATTAAAATAAAATAAACTTTTAAATAAATTAACATATTTTAATCACACAAAAATAGATTAAAATATCACACCAAATTAAAAATAAAAAAAACTCATACCACACTTCATCAAAATAAAACCTAAAAAATAAAATAATCTCAAACCTTAAAATTTAATTTAAAATATCAATTGCAAATAACACAACAGTTTCCACAAATAAACATCAATTTATAATATTAATGTTTCAAATGAAATATAAAAATCATGCGGTGTGGGTCCATGCATGAAGCCATGACGGCGACAATTATGCGGGGGTGGAAATTGGAATGTAACGTCCTCTGAAACATCTTCACTTTCTTCCACGTGCCGACCTTGTATATTTTGTAACGCTTTCTCTCCTTTTTTATGTTTTGGGAAATGCGAAAGGAAGAAGGTGAAAGAAAAATATCAAAAGAAAAACAGAAACTATTATACCTTCCTCTTCCCCATCGCCATCATCACACTTTTCCATTCCTTTTCATCATCATCAAATCAAATACATTTCCCTTCTACAATCGTTCCTTCCTCTTTCTCCGAATTCTCACAAATGGAGACTAATAATGATAAGAAGCACCACCGTTCAAAATCTTCCTCTAGTGACAATTCAGTTTATTTGGACGCACACGCTGCTTCCATTCATTCAACTACTTCTTCAGGTATTCCTTTTTTTTTTATTCAAAAAATATGAAAACAATTTCCTTTCAATTTAATGTTTAGTTTCTAGAGATTGCATTTTCTCATGCAATGCGAACAAGTATATACATTACTATTATTGTAATAATTCATTATGATTATGATGGTGTTGATTTTAGGGAAAATTAGAAATAAAATACAGATAGCACCAACACCTCTCATCGAATCTCAGTGTTCAATTGATTCTTTCTCAAATTATTTTCGGTGTCAACATATCAATATTGATATAGACATTGAATAATAGTAGTATAGAACTTTGAGGGGGAAAAGCATGTTTATGTGATTATATGTATTGTTTTTGGTGTGGATTTGCCTTACGCAGGACATATTGACAGGGATTCATCAAGTGCATCACAGAATGTGGAAGCAACTGGTGGAGCTGTAGGTGTTGTGACTGAAGCTGAAACGTCTAATCGGGGTCAATGTAAGAAAGCTGCTAAAGCTGCTAAAAACCATGGATTATTGGCTAGGTTCTTTGATGAGACTGTTCCCCACAAGAAAAGGGTTTGGCTAATTCACTTGCAATCTTCAAATTTCGTGCTATTTGCTATTTTTGAAACTCGGTTTTTATTTTCTATATGACTTGCATTGCTGCATCTTTTGATGTTGCTTTAATTGGCTTTAGATACTAATGTGGAAATTCTTTGCTTAACTTTTTTTAATGATTGAATTTTGTATGCAAATGTTGCAGCTGAGATGTCTAAAAAAAGCTTCCATGGTTAATGATAATGGTACTGTCGAAATTGAAGTTCCAGGACATATAAAGCACCGGTCTCTAGGAAATGGAACCGGGATTATTGATCGTAGTGGTGAATCTTGCAAAGAAACACTCATTCAGGATATTGAACCTATTCCACTGAAACAAATTGCAATGCTTATAGTTGGTACACGCGGAGATGTCCAGCCATTTATTGCCATTGGGAAGCGTCTGCAGGTGTTGTTCGTTCTTGGTTTCTTCAGTAGTAGTTTTTATACTGTGATTATTTACTTGAAGAATATGTGCTGTACATCCTTGCTTTCCTCATGCTAAGGTCATGAAAATAATAGGGATTTGAATTGAAGTATTTGATTTTACTTTGGAAATGTTAAGGACAGTAGAAATGATACTTGTACTTTTTCACTTAGGTTATATATTCAAGGTTTTAAATTGTGGCTATGGTCATGGTTGTGGCTGCCACCCTGCAACCTGATGCAGTTTGCAATTCAAAACCTGGGTTATATTGATGAAAGGTAGTTTTCTGAAACCAGTTAGAAACATGATACCCTTGACACCTTTAATCATTTTGATAAACCGTGACTGGAATAAAATGAGTCAACAAATGTAGGATGAAACTCTTGATTGTTTGCAAAGTATTTTAGCACTAAGCAAATGTTTTCTAGTGTGCTACTTTTAATGTTATGACCCTGTTTTGGCTTGCTTATTTGCTTTCAAAATCCTTAGAACATAACTGGTCTTGTCTTAGTAACTTGTGGTTCATCAATTCTTTAGCATGCAGATAGAAAGCTTACATCAACTTCTGTTTTTGGTTTTAACTCTAATTCTGGTGGTCCTTCATGTGACGTGCTTACTAGTTACACTCCAAATAACTTCAAAATCACATGATTTTACTTCTCTCTTATAAGTTATCCTAGTCGAAACTACTGTTTGCTGCTGCATAATAAGGAAAAAGGAAGTTTTGTAACTTCGACTGACACTTGAATAAGTCGAAAGCAACTTTGTAGCTGCACAACTTGTTAACAAAATATAGGTTGAAAGTAATACTTTTGGTTGACTTCCCACACATCCAACCCATATGAACCATAGCTTATTAAATGAGCTCCACTGATTTATTTTCTCTATGATTGTAAGCCTCTCCTGTGTTTGATGATGGATTTAGAAATCTGTTTTTTATTCGATGTAGTACTTTACAACTCATAATACTTTCTAAAATAATTTTTACATGTTTTCATTTTCTCTTCCTTGAAAAGCTTAGTTTTTGTTTCGTAACTCTGTTAATCCAATGTTTCGTAACTCTGTTAATCCAATGTAATTCAACCTGATTGAAGGTGAAGTTTGTTTGCAGGAAGATGGACACAGGGTTAGGCTTGCTACTCATAAAAACTTTGAAGATTTTGTCTTGGATGCAGGCTTGGAGTTTTACCCTTTAGGCGGAGATCCGAAAGTTCTTGCGGGGTGTGAGTATTTCTTATATTATCCAATACTTGATCTTGGTAAATTTAACTTGTTATAATGCTTTAAAGCCAAGTATTTTCTTCCAGAACTATCTTTTATTAATAGCTTGATATGACCAATTAACTAGAATAATAGATAGAAGGATTTCTCATGCAGCTCTATTTATTATGATTAAAGTCAAACACAATTTAGACGAATATAGTGTTAGAAACCCTAGCCGCCTTCATTGAGGGCACATTGGGTTGTCAGTTAAGATGACAAAGTTTGTCATATTTGCCTTTTTTTTAGGAGAGGGGATGTTTATAATACTGTTTTAAAATATAAATATATGTACTTGTCAAATGATGAATGATATTTGTTCTTTGCTCATGCTTTCAAATTATTCATATAATGATTTCTATTCATAATTTTCTGCAGATATGGTCAAGAATAAAGGCTTGTTGCCATCAGGACCTTCAGAAATACATATTCAAAGAAATCAAATCAGAGCTATCATTCACTCTTTGCTTCCTGCATGCAATAGTCGGTACCCAGACTCTAATAAACCATTTAGAGCAGAAGCAATAATTGCAAATCCTCCAGCATATGGTAAGATTTACTTAAATTTAGTTTCTTTCAATTTCAACAGACTTTGCTTCAAAATAATATAACATTGACAAGTTAAATCCTTTTCTGCTTTCCTGAGAATGTAATCAAACATTTTATCTTATAATAAGAGATTGTATGTTATCATGTATTAAGAGATTGTATAGTGGCCAAAAGTCTATTAAACAACAAAATTGTAGTCTTATGAAATTTAAGGATTCAGATGTTCTATAAAGTGTTTGGTAGAATTAACAAAAATGGGTAATGGTAATCTTACAGCTCCTTATAACTGTGCCTTTGTTTAATAACTCTTAAACCGTCAACCATTATTAATAAAACATTTTATAAGTAGCAGTGCACCACAAACTTTGAATATCTCAATCTAGAATTTATACTATATTCAGTAATTGTAATATGGTTAGACCCTAAGAAGAAATAAAGATAAAAAACATTGCTGGAACTTTTTTAATCTTTTTCCCGTGTAGTTTGACCTCCGGTGATACCGATGGAGGCCTTACAAGAAAAACTCTACAGTGGGTTTCAGCAGGTTTTAGTTTCCAAAATCAAGCTCGTGTGAGACCTTAAAGGGCAAATGATACCTGGTATTTTATGTTGATTGAGTTTGGAGAGATTGACTCCAAAGAGTGGAACTGGTCCAAGGCATATGATGCACGTGTTTTATTGGCAGCAGCAATTTTTAGATTATTTTGATTTGTAGGGAAATTTGATGGCTAACAACTAGGGGAACTATGGTTTTAAGACTGCACCATTTCATTACGATAAGGAAACGGGTCACTATTAGGGGTATATTAACCCAAAAGTTAGTTAGGAGTTGGGACAGGTTCTTGGGTAATGGGGGGTGTTTCAGGAAGGAAGGGGGCTGAGCCTGAGGTGTAGTTTATTTTCCTAGTCTTTCATGTAGAAAATTGAGATGCCAATCTATTTAGGGTTTTGATGTTGTACATTCACTACCCTGCTATGGAAGAGGAGTTTTAGTGACAATCAATACAAGTGCCTTGTTCTTTCTCCTTTTATTTTGTGCTTCTGTTTATATTACATAACTAGGTACATCAAAGAAGGGTAAATAAATTAATAGGACTATTTTAGTGACTGTGATAAGTAACTCATGGAAGAAAGAGTTGGAAAGAAAAATATGCATACTTGCCGCACTCGGTACTCTTACAAATTAATGATTCAATATCTTAGTTTTCTCAAGCATGATGAATCATATTTTTAGACTAATCAAGAATTTCCTCCTTTTTATAACTAAGGATGGGATTCCCGAAATGGAAACTGCTAATAGCAAGTTCAAAGGAAGTTCATCGACAGAGAGAAATGACTGCAAGACTAACTAATAATCTGATTGATATTTTTTCCAGCTATTATGTATGATATGACTAAACATATTGTTGTTTTAATGAATATGAGCTTATGGTCGGCCTGCTCATATACCTGAGTATCTAAATGTTCAGCTGCACATATTCTTCACAATGTTCTGGACGTATGACTAAAAATATTGTTATTTTAATGTGTATGAATTTATGCAGGGCATACTCATGTTGCTGAATATCTAAATGTTCCGCTGCACATATTCTTCACAATGCCGTGGACGTAAGTCTTGTTTGCTGACATGGGCTAATCCTGCATTCAATTAGCTATATTTTTGTTGACAGCCTCACATTTGATATGATATGGCCTAACAAAATATTTTTAAGTTGGAAGCATCGCCCACCTTACAAGGTGGTTTTGTGGGGGTTGAGTTAGGCCCAACCCAAACTCTAATATATTATTAGAGCCTATCCTAAAACCTGTGGGCTACCTAGATTACGCATCAGATTTCCTATCTTAGACGTGTGGGGGGATTTGTTGAGAGTCTTACATTAGATATTGTAAAATATGAGTAATTTATGTGTGTCATAAAGAGATCACACACTTTCTATTTATAATGATGCTGCAATAATTACATTCAATGCCTAGGAAATTGTATTGACTAAGACTACTAGCAATTAGTCTAGAATGTTGCACAATCAAATAATAGTAAAAACATGCACCGAATTTTAACACTCCTAATCAAGCTAAAACTTACTATGCTTTAAAAGTTTGTTACATCAAAACATTTTCTCACAAAAATTGAAACTAAGTTTGACAATTGTTGGGCTAGTGAGTCATAACCAACATAATTCACCATCAATGATCATTGACAAGAAGAGAAAGCACCGTTAATGATTCATGTGTGGAAAAGAGTCACCAGCGGATTGATCGTCGGTGGAAATAAAAGGCATCACTAATATGATTAATATGTGGGAAAGAAGGAAACACTGAATTGCATGCGCGGGTTTGACGGGGACACATGGGCCCTACATGAAGAGAAAGTGGAGGCGTGTGTGATGGCTGTTGGCGACTGGAAAAGCATCGTCCTGCTCGCCGGAGGATTGCACAACAGTCTGTGGTGGTTTTAGGCAGTGGGTCGCATTGGAAAAGGGGCAGCTGGTGTTGGACAGCTGTAACAGTATAAAAAAGGACAGAACTGTGGAAAAACTATGAAAAACGGTAGTTATGGTGCTGCCGGCAACAAATCCTGCCATCGGCAACGGTAGTGAAGCACATAGACAAATCACAAAATTAGAACCTCCTCTAATACTGATATAACCCGTGAATTCAAGAATGTAAATTGTTTATTATTTAATCTGAAATGGTGAGCTTGAAGCTCTACAATGGTGGAAAACCAGTAAAGAAAAAGATAAACAAGAGTTCAAGAACTCCTAATCCAGAGCTAAGCTCCTAACTAGAGAGAAAACTCTCCTAACCAACTCTAACAATATTTCTAAATTCCTTCCTCCCTCTCATTCCCTTTCTCTTATAACAGATTTCCCTAGAATTTAGGAACAATCATAACTAACACTTTAGAATCCTATTGGGCTAAATCCTAAATCTAGTATCCTATCAGATATCATATAATGTATGAGTAGTTTATGTATGTCTAATGAGATCATACACTTTCTATTTATAATGATGTTGCAATAATTACATTCAATGTCTAGGAAGTTGTGTTGACTAGGACTACTAACAATTAGCTTAAGATGTTGCACAATCAAGTAATAATAAAAACATACACTGAATTTTAACATATATAATATGACCTGAAAACGTATTTATTAGCATGAGCATCCCTCAATTTACAAACTGGCTTTGTGGGGGAAAAGTGTAAAGCTAAACTCAAATTATAGGAATTTCTAGCACAAGTTCTCTACTTTCATGAATCATTCATTCACTTAAGACATAATATAGTTCTCAGTTTTGCTCATTTGTTGGAGATATTTATACTTACATATGTTTTTTGGTTAATGATATTTGACTATATTTCAGGCCTACTAGTGAGTTCCATCATCCTCTTTCCCGTGTTAGGCAGCCAATTGGATACAAAGTGAGTCTAGTGGTCGTTTTGTTAATATGAATTTAACTAATCTATTAATTACCCCATGGGATGTGTAAGGTAAAAAAAAATTTGTTGTGTTTTGAGTCTTTCAGCTGTCATATCAAATAGTTGATGCTTTAATCTGGCTTGGAATACATGATTTGGTAAACGAGTTTAGGAAGAAGAAGCTGAAGCTAGGAGCTATGACTCATCATCTACGTGGATCTTACACTTCCCCTCCTGAAATGCCCTATGGTTATATTTGGAGCCCCAACTTGGTCCCTAAACCAAAAGGTTAGATCCGTATTAATAATGTACTCATATCATTATAGTCTGCACTGTTGCCTCTTGATGTGCCATTGTAGTTCTGAAAAGTCGATATTCTAATAGAGTTTATACTTAATGCCTACCATCGTCTCATTAAGTATTTCTTGTTTTCGAGTTTATGCACTTGCTTTCTCTGACCTGGTTTGTCATGGACTCGAGCTGCTTTTTGAATGATGTTGTGATGATCTGATTCTGGTTTATTTCTTGATCTGCAGATTGGGGACCTAACATTGATATTGTTGGATTTTGTTTCCTTGACCTTGCTTCAAATTATGAACCGCCAAAACCACTAGTTGATTGGCTTGAAGAAGGAAAAAACCCTATCTATGTTGGATTTGGTAGCCTTGTGAGTTTCTATAACTACATGTTTAGGTCATCTGATCTCACTGATGAATATGTGGAATCCATAGTTCGTTGAAGTATAACTTTTCCATGTATAATTTGCAATGAACCATTCCACCTAAAATCATCAATCAATAATATATATATGCATTGAATCAAATGTTCTTTGACATATTTTGGTACCATTAATTACATTGGAAACTTGGAAAATTATCTGTGAAAAGGAAAGTTCAAACTTAAAGATGAGTTTTTTCTAACTCCACTGAATAAAAGCAATATGTCTTGAATATAAAGGGTCAACCTAGAACCGTAAAGAAGAGCTCTTCCAGTTCCCAAAAGATCATTTCAATAGGCATTCTGCATTCACCAGATCAGCAATATGAACCAGAGTGGCAACAGACCTAAATTTATATAAAACTAAAATTCTGAAATTAATGATCGTGATTAATAAAATACACCTATGCTATTATTAAACTCCTTATAAACCTACATTCTATTGTAACTTTTTGTTTGAATTTTGAAACAGCCTCTACAGGAACCAGAAAAAATGACAAGAATTGTAGTTCAAGCTCTTCAACAAACAGGGCAGAGAGGTATCATCAACAAAGGGTGGGGTGGTCTTGGGAATTGTGAGTCTTGATTTCTACTTCGAGCATGCCATCAGTATACTACATTTTTTTGCTGCTTTGATTGTGAAGCATGTAGTGATTTCTCTTTCTCAGTGGCAGAACTAAAGAATTCTAAATCTGTATACTTATTGGACAACTGTCCTCATGATTGGCTATTTCCACGATGCACGGCTGTGGTACTTACTAAATTTTTCATGGTGGAAAGTACAGTTGTTTTAAATTATTTGTATCTTGGTTGATAGTTGCGACTGTTTCAGGTACATCATGGGGGCGCTGGAACAACTGCTGCTGGTCTTAGAGCTGAAGTAATTAGTGCAATGTGAAATATTATAACTTCAGTGTTATTATATATCCACCATACAATAGAGTAACCCCTTTTCTCTATTTTTGTAGTGCCCAACAACTATTGTACCATTCTTCGGAGACCAGCCATTTTGGGGAGAGCGGGTGCATGCCAGGGGAGTAGGTCCTTCACCCATCCCGGTAGAGGATTTTACGTTGGAAAGGCTGGTTGATGCCATACGCTTTATGCTGAATCCAGAGGTAATGTTCAATTGTGATCAGAGCAGTTAGTGTTGTGAATGTAGCATTAGCATGTACAATGTGTTCCTGTTCCAGCCTTGTTCACGATGAATCTGGATTGTCCACAGACAGGGGATCCCACACATTGAGGACATCGGTGACTCTTCATTGTTCAAAAAATTGTAAATCTACATTATTTAGACCGTCCAATCTCGATAGAACAGTCACAAATTTCCTGACTGCAGCGAATCTGGGTCTGTTCACAATGCACAAATAAATATCTGACACCACAGTGAACCAGGAAAAGGAGTATGCTTTACCGCCTTAGTCAGCAATAAAAAATAACTTATGTTTATCTGGCAGCATTTATTAATTGAAATATAACGATTTAGGAGACAAAATCAAATAAATGACAAATTTACAAATGTCCTCTCTTGCCAAAGAGTATCTAACAAGTGGACATAATCTTGAACAATTTCACCTCTTGTAGTCTTCTGTAATGCCAACCAGTGCTGTGTGTTCATTGACAACTTAAGAGGCTTTTCGTCCTTTCTTTTTTAACATCTTTTGATATGTCGTTCTCTGCTTTTATGCAGGTGAAAAGGCGTGCTGTTGAACTTGCAAACGCCATGAAAAACGAAGATGGGGTGGTAGGAGCGGTTAACGCCTTCTATAAACATTATCCGCGCCAAAGACCTGATACTGAGACCGAACCCAAGCAAGTAGCCTTAGTAAATAGACATTTCTCTATACGAGGATGCTTTGGTTGCTACAATTCTTCTGGATAAATAGCTGCTTCTCCATACAACACACTCCTCTCTATGAAATCATATTTATTCTTCAGTTTAATTCCTAAAAAAATGTTTAGTTTTCAGCCTAGTTCTGCTATATCAGAGACTGAAATGTAATTTGTCATGGTGATTTTGTTGAGCTTCTCCAGAAATAGTTCAGAACGATTCAGTGTTATCCAACTTACTGTCAATAGTCATAGTGTTTACCTCTTCTTGCTGACGATTGTAGGATATATACCCCTACAAGGCTACAACTGATGATATTCTTCGTTGGAATCTTTTATGGTAAGAAACTTGCATACTTCATGGGTTAATTTTGTATTTAAAGGCTTTATTCAATTCAAGTGCAAGGGAGTTTTGGCACAACGCCTATACTATAGATCAATAATGGTTTTATCTCTTCTTTCAAATTGGGAGTTTTATAACACAAAGCCATCATTACATTAAAATATTGCAATTAATGGCATTATTTGAAGTAGTCATCATTACATTAAAAGATCCACCAACTGTTTCGTTCAAAAAAATATTAAAAAACATTGAAGAGAAAGATCAAGCGATTAAAAGGCCAAGATATTGTAAAGCGTTGATACTAACTGTAAATGATAATGATTCAATTACACCGGTGTGACATTTAGATAATGTTACAACACCTAATAACGTTTTACTTAATACATATCTTACCAAACTGACATTTGAATTGAAAGTTTATTCCATATATAGTATCTATAAATTTTTACATAAATCTAAAATAATTTTATGTTATTTTAATACATTAAAATTAATGTCTTTAAACACTTTTATATGTTAATCTTTATGTGTCTCAATGTATACAAAATAATTAATGCATCTTGTAATTTGAAAACTGTCTTACAAAAAGAGACATATTTTTGCAAGAAGCTCTTACAAATTTAGTATTAAACTCAATGGCAGTAAATACTATATTTCTATAGAAGCACTCATAATAAGAAATTATTATTAAATTTATTCTGTGCAGCCTCTATATACTTGATTTAATATTTATAAATTTATATATGAATTGTACTCTAGTATTTCTAAGAATTGTGAAGATGTGAAGGATTTGATGTTTTGCTCTCTTCCTTTTGAGAAAGGAATGATAAAAAATAATTCTTTCACTTGGAACATAGAAAACAATAACTCTACACCTATTATTTTTGTATCCTCTCATTTTATGTTGTATGGTTGGTGATGTGCTACACAAGCATTCAGGACTGAGCCTGATAAACTTGGTCTTTCTGACCTGTTTCCTCTTTATCAGAAATGCTCATGGATGGATCCACTTCCAATGTTGACATTTGTAATGAAGGCACAATAGGAGGTTTTATTCTGTGTGTTACAGTCATATTCAACCCTTGTGTTGTATGAATTGTGGCTCCAGTAGTCATCACAACCTATAAAGTGACAATGAGTTGAGTCAGTAGGATTTTAGTCAAATCATGACAAGTTAATACTTTCTAACCAGTCAATGTTTCTGTTTAGCACATTGTAATATTAAAGTGGATCAGGGCGGCGCTAAAACTATGTGCTTCAGTTGTTCAACGCCACCCTGAACACTTAGTTATTCATTAACCGTAAACTGCAATTAAAAGGAGTTCAACCAATCAACTTTAAGGTCATCACTATCTTTTGCAAAAAAGAGTTAATTATGTTTATAGTCTCCTAACTTACGTCAACATTTGGATTTAGTCTCTAAAGAAAATAGAAGTAGCTTTTCGTCCCCAATATCCTCAAATATGCCATAATTGGGCCTCGTCAATTTATTTTAGTTCAAATAATAATTAATTTATGTTCGATTAGTTCCTACATGATAGGGACTCAAACAGAAAAAAAAAATATAAAGTGAAAAAGCAAACTGTATTATATGGACTAAAATAAAAGGACGCAACCAATTGTACTTTGCAGCACATTTCAAGACATTGGGGACCAATAAATGTTTTTACACATTAGGGACCAAAATTGAATATTAGCAAAAGTTGGGGGAATAAAAACATAAGACTTCATAAAACCTTGAAAATATCACAACAAAGTAACAAACTTACCGGTGGAGCTCCAATCGCCATTTGAAAGTTGAACCGTCTAACAAGCATTGCAAGTGCTACTATAGTCTTTACAATAAGCATCATAAAAGCATACAAACAAAAATTATCATTAGTATGTGCACAGCATTCTCCCTCAACAAGTCTTTAGAAAATTGAATCCATATGGACATACCTCATATGAAGCAAACATATCCCCTATACATTTTCGCGGTCCTCCACCAAATGGAAGATATCTAAAAGGAAGAATAACAGAATTACTTGGCTGCATATTTTTAACCATGCAAATTATCTAAAGAGAGGTAATGTACTTGAAGTTTTGATTCGTCTCATTAGGGTTAGGTCCATCTAATGGCCATCTTTCAGGTTCAAACTTATCAGCACCGTCCCACAGTGTTGGGCTGCGATGCAAGTTCCACACAGATATAAAGATATCTTCTCCTCTGCAAATAATTGAGAAAAAAATTACTTTTAGCACATATTGTGTATGGATAAAATTGAACAGAGTCTATTTAGATATAAAGTTGATAATAGATTTTATTTGAGGTAATTTTATCAAACTTAGGAAGGTTAGTGTAATATACTCTCTAACCAAGAGCATTGAGCTCACACTTTAGGTCAATACTAAGAGAAATTTGAAGTTGAAACATAAATAAAAAAAGACTATTGAATAAGGCAAGAAACATTGGGAAAACTGTTCTTAACCAGCTAAACAAGACGATGATTTTTGGAATTACCTTTTTATAGGATACTCTCCAAGAACATCATTCTCAAGAGAGCGACGGATCAAAACAGGTGGTTGTGGGTAAAGCCTTAACGACTGAAAATTGAATACATTTAGAAAAGTCCATCGCTATCTAGCTATAAAATAATCAATTTTAACGTGATGGGAGATAGGTCATGTTTATACCTCGTTTATCACTCGAGTTGTATATTTGAGTTTCTTCATGTCTTCAATAGTTGGAAATCGATCACCAAGTACAGAGTCAACCTGTGAAAATGTATATATTATCCTATTCTTCTATATATGATAGTTTGATACTAATGTGAAAGCTAAGGATCTCATGAAACCTCTTCTTGGAGCTTGGCCACGACACTAGGCTCCTGCAGCCAATATAAAGAAGAAAATATATTAGTGTTAGCATTCACTGCATTATGAATTAATTCTTCACTTTATATTCGACAACAAAGAAATAAGTGTGTGCATTTCGGTCTGGGGTTATGTGAAGAAATAACCAATGTTCTATTACGTGATGCACGCACATAAGCACACACATGTGCATAGATATTGACACACACCCACACATTTGTACATATGAAAAGATTTATTTTTCAAACTTTCCTGCTCAGTTCAATAACGCAATTCCATATAAAGTAACAGTTAGCTATGGAGTACCGATACAAACACGGACACAACACTGACACATAATTTAAGAAAATGAAAGTTATTGAATGTAATTGCATGTGTCGGTTTCGTTTCGGTGTTAGACACTGACACATGCAGATATTGGACACACCTTTGATCTGAAGAGTCGGTGCTATATAGACAGTTAGCCAAAAAAGAATAAGATAATCATCACATAAAAGATCACAAGAACAGTAATCCCCTTTTTGATTAACCTTAGCCACATATTACCTTTGAAAGAAGATAAAAGGTCCAAGTTAAAACAGCGGCCGATGTTTCGTGTCCAGCAATGAGCATTGTCATTAAGTCATCACGAAGTTGCTTACTCGACACCTACAAGAAGTCATTACTTTCATAGTTTGCACTTACAGCAAGTTTCTCTATTAGCTAAAATAATTTGAGAAGAACTAACAGACATCATCTCCTGACGCCAACAAGAAGTGCAGAATACTTGGATCTTGTTCATTCATGTACTCCTCATGAAACTGTAGCTCTTCTTCATCCACCATTCTCTGTAAATGATAATCGAAAAACATATATGAAACAACAACTTAAGAGTTTATAGAACTGTAGTATTCAAGGTTCGCGATAGTTATAAGATGAATCACTGAAGTGGGTTTTAACGAAGAGCCGGTTAATGACCGGAAAACTATTGCATGAAATATCAGAGAAGTAATCTTTGTTATGCAAAAGTATGTAAATTTCAAGACGTATTTATTATATAAGCATATCCATAATCTGGTAACCTACCAAAGATTCAAAACCTGTGCTTTAATGATGAAATTATAGAAGTTCCACCAATCTTATTCATAAACTTATATGGATTCAAGAATAATCATCAGACATCGAGTGCCTCAATGTCCATGAAACATCGTAGTCTCGTAGACCTAGATGTGGTCTATCAATCATGAATTGCACAACAGGATTAAAACTATCTTACTATTCCACAGCATATCTGAAAAATTAGCTAACGCTATAGGAATCATGTTACTGTATTAAAGTTTAGAAGACGGTGTCAAAGAAAGCGCAAAAATTGCAAGTTCATGATGATGAATATAAATTTATAATTGAAGCAGGTTCAAGATTGTAGACAACATATCAATAATTAGAAGTTTCTTGATGCAGTGGAATCACATGATGCATAATATCTTAAACCTATTTTGAGAACATAAGTGTGTCACTCGTGTAAGTTATGTCACTTTAATGACAAAATTACCTTGCATATTGCTATCAGATTGTTAAGTGTATCATTGACAAGTTTGAGAGCGGCAGTGACCTTCCTTTGACGCGGGGATATGTCTTTCCATATTGGAATATCCCACACTGGAATCGGAGAAACACTTCGATCTTCTGCTTCTCTCAGTACAGTATAAACAGCCTGACTAATTAGATAAAGTGCAACAATATGAAACTTGTACTTAGTAACTTCACTCACTGGGAATCAGCAAGATAAATTGTAAACCAGAACAATGGCATAAAATCAGACAGAAGGGAAGAAGTGGCAGATCCCGAAATTTTTATTAATGCTGGCAAAAAATAGTCCTATAATATTCTCGCGGAAGACAGATATAAATTTTTAAAAAAATACATAATGTCATGACAAAAAGAAACCTGAAAATACCTAAGCTTCTAAAAATTATAACTGGTCTCTATGTTTTTTCATATTTTGAAAAACAAAAGTGGATCTCTAGAGAAATAGGCTATTATTAAGTAAGAAAAAATTTCATGTAGGGTTAATTGCCTCCATATCTAATACCTACTACGTACGCCTGTGTAAGGAATATTCCAAAAAGTTTACCTCAATTATACCCGTGTCATTTGATAAACTATCAAAATCATAATTGAACACTGCTTTGCCAATGACGTCCAATGTCAATCGAGAGAAAAGTGACTCCATCTCAACATCTTCTCCATCAGATGCAGCAGCATCTAGCTTCTTGCAGAGCCTATCTGTAGCTTGTCCAAAAAGGCCAATCATAGCAGCTACAAACTATAATTACAATCAAGAAATGAAATCAAGAGCAAGATAGTGTAGTTGCAAGCATCTCTCAACACCATAAATAAAATGAATAGATCCAAATGTCATGAATGACATTCTAATGATGATCATCAATATTGATTGGTGATCTATGCTACCTAGCTTCTAAATTTTTCAAATAACTCAATTGTATCGAAGTATTTATAGGATATGATTCAACAGTGACTTTAAATTAATCAGTCAAAGAACACTAGAAAACCTTCAAATGCAATGCTGGGACTATAGCACGCCGTCTAACTCGCCATATTTCCCCATCAGCTGGGATAAGCCCTTTTCCCATTACAAAATCCAGGATCTCAGCCAAGATACCCTGCACATAGAGAAGCAACAAACAATGGAATGTAAGGAAGAAGCACCAAAGCAGAAAAGTAATTGTACAGGGCCAATTATTGTTGAATGTTGATTTTGATTACCTTAGAATAAGCCTTTGCATTGTCTTTCAAGATGTGTTTTGCAATTGCCGGATCAGATACAATCAGAAAGGACTGCAGAATAACCAATAAAGAAACTCAGTTATCCGATATAAACGCCTTGTATTGTCGACACAGTAAAGTTCTAGGTGAGGGGAGTCTTTCCCCATTCCAGTGCCATGGCAAATAACCAGTGTGATTACAAATCACCTACCCTATCAGCTATCTCATATAAGACATGGTTTCAAAGAGAAATGAACTACTACTTCATAAGATTTTTTTTCAAATTTTCAATTGCATTAATTATTTATTTACCAACATACTCCTAATTATGTTACATTTTTTGCCATCTATAATAAACATTATAATGAACCTAAATTAATTATCTCTCCTACAGAGAAAATTAGTAAAATTCAAATTGTAAACAAATTTAATACTACAATACAACCAATTTTCTTAATTCACATAATTTAGTCAATAGAGTCCTATATATAGGGACAAGGTAGTAAATTCAGCTGGTAAAAAGACTTAACTAACCTTTGGTCCAAAATTGAGCCTGAAAATCCCACCATAAGTGATGTAAAGTTCATACAATGGAATGAAGAAAGCCTCACTTCGAATGGCTTTAATTGACCCTTTTGCCTCAGGAATTTTTGGGTACAAGCCAAACAAAAATTCCAGAATCTCATTGGGCACTCCAACCTTTGACAGGCTCTTCTTTAATATAGAAGGTAAACTATATCAAACCCACAAAAGAACAAGCCAAAAATAAATAAATAAAAATCAGTTTCGGATCATGCCCAGATCAAATTATACACACTATAAATAGAGTCACGCCTAAAATTAAAGACCTACGTAACACTTCAGGTTGAAGGCATGTCCGTGTCCGAGACATGTTGGCACAATACACACATGTAATTCCATTCAATTACTTTTTTTTTTTTTAAATTATTAACAGTGTCGTGTTACTTGATAGTTAATTACTAACCCATAATTGAATTAACACAAAAAATCAATTAAAGAATGAAAATTTGGAAACTTTATGGTTATTGATGCATACCCAGATTGCTGATTAACAGTGAATTCTCCTGATGCAATTCTAGCAGACAATTCAGCTCGTTGTTTCTCTTCAAGAAGCTGCTCCACACTCTTAACACCATCATCATCCACTAAATCATTTGAGCTTCTACCATTTGAAGAGGAGCATGCTATGAGTGGTGAACAAGAACCTCTTTGTGTTATAGTTGAAGAACAAGGAAAGAAAGAAGAAAAAGTGGTGGTAGGTTTAAGTGCTTTTATAGAAAGAATATGTTTGGGATGAAAGTTTTTAATGGGAATTGAAAGAGGAGGAGGAGCGTGAAGAAGAGAACCATGGGAAGCCATAGATATTAGATAACACAAAATTGGTGTTTAATACACAGCACTCAATACAATTGTGTTTGTGTCAGCTTCTTAGTTGGAATCTTTTGGATAGATACCATTTCAAATTTTTGTTTTTAATGATTTGTGAGTGAACCACGTTCGATTCAGACAACAAAGATTGGTTTGTAAAAACATTTATTTAAGGAATCTACTACTAAAATAAGATAATGCCCCGTTCGTTAGAGAGTTTTGGGTAGTTAGAAAATTGCATATAAACATTATCGAGATGTGATTTTAGAAATATCTTTTGTACTGGTAAATAAAATCGGAGGACTTTACGAGCAATCACTTCAAATAATTGTCCATTCCCACCAATTCGCAATTTATAGTAGTTTTTAAATTTATTAAAACTATAAAAACAAATATACATGTATCTTTTATTAGTAATTTGGATTTTTAAATATGATTTTAGTTGATTTATTTAGGCTTCAAATGTATTTTCTTTTTTTTAGTTTCTTTAGTCTTTAGATGAATTTGAAGGCTTTATACTCATATGATTAATTTTACAATTTTGATAAATTTAAAAACAATAATATTTAAAGATTAAATGATTACTTTTTTTTTTTTAATATAATACACGTGACAACAATTGAAAAAAATATATGATATCTTTCCGGCTTAAAATATACGCGTTTACGTGTAGCATTAAATTAATGATAAATTAATATTTAGATTACCTAACTAATTAATACTACAATGGACTACTAGATATGAACGAATAATAATTCAAAGTTGTCACTAATTAAAATAAGTTAACTAAGTTTTTAATCTTTATAAAATTTCAACGCTTTAATTTTAGTCTAAATAAAAATAAAACTTTCACTTCCTATAAAAATCCAGCAAACAATTTTAAATAAAGAAACGAAACATGATTAACTGTCCCTTCACTTTAAAAAATTTGAATGATTTTTTTATAATTATAAAAATTTATTCTACAAAAATTTAAAATTTATTAAGTTTAAATGAATTATATATGAATTTTTAAAATGTAAAAAACTCAAGATAAAAGTAATAAATTTATAGACTTAAAAATCGAATTTTGAGTTTATTTTTTGTGGAACAACTTTTTCTATTGTTGTAAATATATTTGAAAAATATTTATTCAAAAATATATGTTCCATTAATAGCATAGACTAAAATTGTATGCATGATAATTTTATATTGACTAAAAATTGTATTTTTATTTTATATGAACTAAAATTATAAAATTTATAAAAATTAAAATCATATTTAACCCTAAATAAAACATAATTGAGTATCTCATAGTTAATACAAAACTAACATCACTCCAACATGCATTAAACCAAGCACAAATTGTGGTAGAGTTTAGATGACTAAAATAAAAGCAATATTAAAATAGTTTTTTTAAACCAAAGGATTTTCTCAACTACAAAGACTAATCTCCCAAAATAATTTAAATGCATTTAAGGAGTTGACATCTCTTAACCTATTTTTTTATTTTATTTTATTAGAATTTTATAATTTTATTTGTTAAGAGGCTTAAATTGTATTACTCTCTTTGGCTTTTTCTAAATAAGAAAATTTCAAACACATCTATGCAAAGTTGTTAACCAGTCTAAAATGTTTAGGAAATCAAATGCATTCATGGGGAAACTCACTATGCTTGAATATTTTCACAATTCTATTGTTATTCTTTACGATTCTTATTCTTTGGGTTTGATGAATTTCATTTGTTTACTAATAAATCTTAGTTTCTAATGATAAAAGTGAGTGGTGTCTTACAACATCTTTTATGAGATCGGATTTGAAGATAACTTACTATATTGTTGATATAATGACACATATTTCAAGTTACATGATATATGTGTGGTTTTGCATGTCTTAACCAATAGGTATGATTTAAAAATTAAAAAAAAAAAAA
>JBBPBS010001064.1:3400869-3426848 GCA_037974835.1 Cicer judaicum | reverse complement strand
AAAAAAAAAAAAAAAAATCAATTTCACTATATGCATGCATTTATCAAATCATTAATATAGTTTTTATCTATTATTTTTAGTTGATTCTCGTGTAAGTGACTTAACTTTGATTAATATAGATAATGATATATTTAACTCGGTGACAAGTTCTTCTAAAGAAGGAAAATATACTAAAGACTTCAAAGAAACTCAAGGATAATAAAAACATTCGTTTTCCAGAACAAAATATTGATATTGTGTTGGGTTGAAACTTGTTAGAGAATCCAATTAAACAAATATTTTAAATTATGTTTGTTTTTTATTAGGAGTCTTTTCGAAGGGTTTAGTAAAATTTGTTGTACTTATCTTTTAGAGTTCTTCATTTGATACCCATAATGGATAGAGAGTGAAATACAAATAAAATATAATAATGATATTATAAATATTATTCTATTATGTGTTTCGTGCATACATAATAATAAATAAAATAAAATTATTGATGTCATAGTCACAATAATCATATAATCATAAATAATTTATATTAAAATAATAAAATATTTCTTTTTTATTATCACAATCTTTATCTCTCTCATCATAACAAAATATATAACTTTAATTGAGGATTTCGTCAAATTAACTAATTATCTAAATAATAAATAAGATAATGAAATTTAATATTTGAATTAATAGATGATTTTGTCCATGCAAAATTATTTTTTTATATTTCATCCTTGCAACTTCATATCCCTTCACTTTTAGTTCTGGATGACATCTATCAATTAAAAAGCCATGATAACATTTGAGTCAAAGATTTTAATTTAAATATAGTTTTAGTCCATATATTTTAGTTGAATGAATTAAACTCTCTATTTTATTTTTTTTTATTTTAGTTTTCCATTTATTTTTTCTATTTTAGTTTTCCAATGGTCATAATTGTAATCTCAAAATTGATAATGTATCAAATAAACCAATGATGATGATGTGGTGCAATCCATAAACTAATTAATTATAATTTTTTATTACTCTAATTTATTAAAATATATTACAACATTTTTAAAAAATATTTACCCCGAATTTTTTTATTCAAAACTGATTTTTGTAACGTGTGTTTCCTTTAAATTATTATCTATAATAGAAATGAAATGTTTAATTTTAAATTTAATTAAAATTTCATTTGGTAATTATATCTCTAAAAGCAATTTTGATGTAAATTACCTAAACAACTTTAACTTATAAAAATTATTTTTAGGTAAATATATTCAAAAATAAATTAATTTTTATTCAATTCATATTTATCTATTTTATTCCAGAACAAAAACACGCTATTAGTGAGGTATCCATTTCTATTACTTTGTTTTAATACATCATTGTGTTACAAAATTGTTTGATTCAAGTAAGAAGGTTGATATATATGATGCTAACATAATATGAGAATACTCCAAGTAACAAATCTAATGAAAAAGATTGAAGGGTAGTTTGAAGTCATTTACAAATGTTGAACTTGATGGAGGGTTTTGCAAATAGCTTTTCAATACTTAAAAAGAATAAAAAGTCATATAGATATGCAAATGTCATTGCTATATTTAAGTAAACATCCCAAAATAAAAGAAAGATTCAAATATTTATTAACAGATGAAACAAAATCACATTTGTTTCACATCTTATGGCACTGGGAAGAGACATATATCTTCTCCATATTTGGTGCCATATCAATTGCAAAATGAAATATTAAAAAAAACAAAAACAAAGTGGCCAAATAGTTGACATGAAATTAGCATGGTGTTTGAATCAATTCTTTCTGTTCATGTTCTTCTTCACTGCCTCTGCATTTTCTTTGACATAATTAGCTGATTGGTGAGTTTTTTCAACCACAGTATCTGCAGCCTTATTGGCTGTCTTCTTAGTTGCATCACAAGATTGTTGAGTCTTTCCCAACACAGTGTCTGCAGCCTTATTGGCTGTGTTCTTAGTTGAATCCCATGCCTCTTGCATTGTTTGCTTTGCTTTCTCTGCAATGTTTTGTGTTGCTGCTGAAGCCTTATTAGCCGCATCTTTTGTTTTGTCAACCACCTAATTCAATTATATAAAATTAAACGTGAACACCGCCGCATTAGTAATAATTTGAAAAAATAAATTAATTAAAGATAATTAAAGTGTTTATGTTGTATCGGTATCAAACACCAAAGTATGTCTTCGATTAGAGGTGTCGGTGTTACAGAGCAAAATGGATACAAAACAATCATATGCATTGTATCACGAGTTCAATTGATTTACTATATAAAATATATCTATTTTTTAGCCTGTCAATCATCCGGAAATCATACTATTGTAATTTCGATTGGTAGAAAAAATATTTATGCCATTATTGCAAACAAATTAATATGGTAACCGGTTACATTACATGTTCAGCAGTGGAATAAGCCTTATCCTGTAATGATTCATTCAAATTGTTATTGACTGTTTCACTTGCTCCTTGCTTGATACCATCGGTGGTTATTGAGCCATCATCATTATGTGACTTTGGTACCTACGTATTCATGACAATAGATTTGAAAAATATTCATAACATGAATGAATTTGCACAATATATTCAATCATATTCCACAATTTATATGTTGGCAAAAAAATGTTTCATAAGTATAACAATGTGATGTTATTATGAAATGTGGTTAGATTTTTATGTAAAAAAATAAAAAATAATCATAATAGGTACATAGTAATTTTCTTTAATAATATTAGAATCAACACGGATACTTTTTTATTGTGTTAACATGTGTAATATTGTATATTATTATTATGCTACTAATAAATTTGAAAAGCAAGTGAAGAATAATTTTAAAAATAAAAAAGGCTACACCAAATTATAATGATATAAAATAAGTATTCAATTTTATTTTTGTGTTTTCCTCAAATTAACAAAAACACAAATATGAATAATTTACTTGAATAGGTCTTGGGGTAGCAGCTGCAAAGACACTAGTATTCCATGGACGAGCCCTTGCAATAGATGCTCCAGCAGGGCCAAATTTTGGGAGAGAGGTGACAAGGGTAAAGGATGCCATTGTGTTTCTTAATTATTTAGTTTGTTTCTATTATCTCTTGTGGAATTCTATACGTTTTCTTGCATTATTCATCACTTTCTATATGTGTATATATAGAGACCTTTGCGGTTTCTTTGTGTGTCAAGAGTGATTCACGCTCACAAGTGGTACAAAAACACATACATAAATAATAGCGTCAACTTAATGGTCTTTAGGACCCAGTATTATAGGACACCAAAATTTGGTTGTTTCTAAGGAAATACCACAACTAAACTACTTTTTTTTTTCTTTTTTTTTTGAAAAAATGAACATAAAATCGATGGGTTTCTTTTTATTTTTCTCGATGGTGTGACTATGTACAAATACCATATACTTGTGTTAATTTAAAGAAGGGATCCTAATATCACATGTCATTACCATCTTAGTATCTCTTTATAAGTTGAAATTTGAAGAATTTTGAAAGAGAATGTTTTGAAAAGTTAAGTTGATAATTATATATATATATATATATATTTGATATTTTTTTTTAAATAAAAGAAAAATATAATAAATGAACATATACAATCATATTTTTCTTTTAATTTTTTAAAAATATCAAATAGACTAAATCCTCTAAATTGATCTCTTTCAAATTTCTTCAAAAATCAACGAGCAATCACACCCTTAATTAAATGGTCATGTGTTCAAACTCTTACTTTTTTGTATATAGACTTGAAAAAGGGGGGAAAAAAATCATCTGGTGTGTTCCACAAATTTCTATACCTATATTATAGTCATGGCTAATTATATAATGATGCATTCTTCCTATGTAATATAATTATCGAAAAATAATCAATTATTAATCATTAAAAGGAGGCATTAATTAAACTTGTTTTAAAAGTACCTCAATATTAGAGCTTTATTTAACCATCTATTTATCATCATTAAATACTCTTTTTGAACTTAAATTTTCAATATAATAAAAAATAAAATTAGAAATAAGACCAAATACTCGATCGAATAATTCATATATACAGCTTCTTTAGCGTATGAAGTGCTACATTAGCTTTCCTTCTAACGAAAAATATCATTACTAAATATTATCTCTTCTTTTTTAGTAAATATTATTTGTTATACCTCTTAAAAAAAATTAAATTCCTTCTATGTCCTTTTTTATCGCATGCAAATTCCTTGTTTATCTACATCTCCTTCACTTTTAATTTACTATTATTATTATTATTATTATTATTATTATTATTTATTGTATTATTTTGTTATTTTATCAAAAGCATATTATGGGGGATGCAAAAGTGTTGCATCATAGAGTCTCTAGGGATTGTCACGTTAGGTTGAAAGCAACCATTTAAATCAATTGAATACTACATTTATAATTTAAAACTTTTAAGATAGTAGATTTATGGGTCAAAATTTTTTCCTTAAGTATGAGTCTATTTATTTATTTGGACATGCTCCCTTACACCAGAAGCTTTTTCATCTACTTGCAATGTCGTTGGAATCACGTTAACATGACATGTCGTCTGAATACCTTGACTAGAAAGATTTTCGATACAAGGAGTTTGTTGCGTCAAACTATAGACTATGATACCGGAGTTAGATCATGAGGGGTTCCGAAGATTATTACATTGAGTAAAGAGCAATCACACAAGTGAGTTAGACACTACATCTTAAGATAATGAACTTATGAATCTTCCCATTTATTTAACGATCAATATCTATTTATCATCATCCAATGTAAGACTTCTTTATTCACATTTAATATACCATCTAAAAGCATGTTGTGGTGGCCTTTTTCATGATTATTTTTGGTTGCCTGAACTCAAATTTGTGCTCAACTTCTATTTAGAAGTACACGTGTATTTTAGTTGTCTTTTGAAATTTGAAGGTGTTACTTCCAAATAAAAACACAGTAATACTTATTTTTTCATTTCGAATGTGCATTTTTATATGGAATTGTGAATTTTTAATAAGATGGAGGATAAAAGAAACTCTCTTATATGCATATTTGTTCAAACAAAGCGACTATTATTTGCTTAGAATGTAAAAGATTACATAGACACGAGAAAAGATACATAACATATAACAAATGTTAATCTTTAAAATTATTTATCCACTCATCATACGGTAAACCTTTAATATATTATCTTTTTCTTTCAATTTAAATTATTTCACCGAAATATTGTGATCGTTTAGTATTATAGACGCCAATTTGATAACCAAATTTATTTTTTCTATCGTTAATTTTTGTTGGTATTATAACTTTTTTTTCATGGCGGATAACTGCACTATCAACTACATTTTCAGATATACACTTTGATCAGAAGATTGCATAGCTCAATTAATTTGAGTTAAGGATCGAATGAATGAATGAATCAAAAGACCAAATTCAAAAGGTTAGAAAGATGGATTCAGGAGATTGAATAGCTCAATTAATTTGAGTTAAGGATCAAAGGAATGAATGAATCAAAAGACCAAATTCAAACCGTTAGAAAAATGGGTTCAAACCCTAAAAAATGTGTAAAAAATGTTAACTTAACTAACTGTTAACATTTGTTTTAGAAATTATTATTGAGAGCTTATCAAAATAAACTAATAACAACTGCTTGTGAAATGTCAACATATATCATAAATTATTTTTGTAAGCCCAAATACTTAAAAAATGCTTCTGTCATTCTGTAAAAAGAAGTGCTTCTGTCATAAAAGCCTCAAAAAAGCTATTCTAAATCCTCTAAAATTGTAAGCTGACTCAAGTTGTATTTGCAACTTGCAATGCTATGATGAAAGATGATAATGTAAAGCAGAAGAGCATGAACAATATTGGAAGGAATCAACTTATGTACAATCACTCGAAAGGAACATCACCTCGTCAAAAACCAAAGATGTGGCAAATATGGCGTTTGCATTAAATTGTGATATTCTAGACAAAATTACAAACAATAAACATAAACAATAGCAGCTATATAGAACAATTGAGAATCAAATTTACAAATATGAAACTAGTTTGCATAAGCACTTCATGTTCTTACAAATGTTCCCTTGTCATTTGTGGAAGCACACACCCCCCACCATCATGGAAAACAAAAGATCGGATCGAGTAGATGAAAATAGGCTGAAAATTACATGCAATTGACACTCATTCACAAGCATGTGAGGCTGAGTTATACATTTAGCACACCTTGGAATTTTGTTAAAAAAAATACCAAATGGTAAAGCAAGACAAACATTTATTCAACTGTCACAAAACCAAATCAGTACTATTTTATTCTTCCTTCAGTCTAACTCGGTCAAGTAAAAGGTAATCTTAGTTGACGACAAATAAAGCAGATGTAATGTAACATAGATTAAATAAAATAAAGAAATATAGAAGCCAGTAAGGCTATAACCTTATAACTCCTATAAATCCTAATGGGAGGATGAAACAAATCCAGATTCCAAACCATGCCAATCACTGGCTGAGGAGCTTCAAGCAGATCCAACTGACTTCCAGAGCTTGATCCACTCTTCCATGGCATCAGCGGCTTGCGAAAACATAGGATCGACTTTCCCCAGTTGTTCCTTCACCGATTTGGCCATCTCGACCACACAGTCCTCTGCTGTCGTAGCTGATTGTGGCAACCTTACAGACTGAAAGAAAGGAACAACTTCCTCCATCATTTTCACTCCTTCCCATTCTTTCTTCAAGCTGTCTATGGCATTTCCTCTTTCTGCTCTCGAAACATACGGCAATCCGCTTTTCACACCGAGGCCTAGGTGGTCACATATAACTTTCACACACAATCCACACCATATATCTTCCACAGTTTCCCACCTGATTTTTCCTTCTCCTGCCAACACCAAAGCTGGGACCAATGCAGGGCCAACTAATTCTCGGTTAAAGGCAATGTTGATTCCACTCACCGGCAACATCGCTCTAACAGGAACTGTCAGAACTGCATCCACATATCGTGAATTCCTCTGTGATGGCTTGAGAGCCTGAGTTGGTGCATCAAGGTCTGCCAGATTGAGCCATAGTCCACACGACAGAGCACAATCAACCCCAGTTCGAAGGCTAAATGGGTAGCCGCGAACAAAATCTGCACCCTTACAGAATGGATCGTAAAGGGTATTAAAGAAGAAAGGAGTGGCAGGAGTCTTGAGGTTCACAATATGCTGAGCCACAGCGTCTACGAAATTCCCCGCATTATCTTTTGCTGGAACACAATCATCATCAATACAGACAACATACTTCTTCTTTGAAACTAGAAAGCCGAAATATCTACAAGCGTAGCCAGAGAAGCGAATGGAAGTGGAGGAACCCACCACTTGCTCAATTTCAGATTTTGTATAGACATCTGCGCTAAATCCTTCGGGAATTTGGAGCTCTTCCTTGAGATCAGTATCTTTGACTATTATCAGGTGGAAGCGGGAGAAAACTGGCTTCCATTCATTCATAAAAGTTGTGAGGTCAGAGTGCAGGGCACCAATCACAATGTCAACTTCGTCGTCGTTGATAATTACTTGAGACATCTTTTGAGGTATACAATACAATACAGATTATTTCACAAACTGAAATTGTAGATTGTGAGTTGGACTCAAACTTGTGACAATAGTTTCAATCTTATCTTAGAATTTCTCAGAACATCCTGTACGATGATTTCCAAAGGTCGGAAAAGAAACATTAATCACTACAGGAATAATTACCATACATATAAGATAAAATTTTAAAATAACTCACTGGTAGGAAGCACAGGGGTCACAATATGTTGGATATTCAGTGCCTGAACAAGTGAGATGACTTCATCCTTACCAGTTGCTATAAACAGTTTCAGAACTTTTTCAGTCAGCTTTCCAGCTTTCAATATTCTCTGCGCATGAAAATTATGGAATGTCACAAGGATGCTGAATGGCAATGATAAAAAGAAAAAACTAGTTAAAATGCTATAACTTTTATATAGGCAACTAAAGGATTTAAACCAGCTCTACAATAATATCAACTCCAAATCATGAATCACGAGAAAGCCAAATTCTATGGCTGCTGGATGCCTTACTTATTTGATCCAGTTATCAAGGTCAGATGTTTACAGCAACAGGAAAAAAGCAAAATCCAAAAAATTTGATAGCCCAAAAGAAAAGGCACAAAACAAAATCTGATTCTTTGAGCCTTCCAAACGAGAAAATGATGTCACCAATAACTATCAATTCAAACTTGTAATAAAGACAAGTGAGCTTTGTATGATATTTTGTTTGACACAAGTCTTAGTTATTTTTTATTTTGGTTTTCCACATCTTCCTCCCCTAGGGCTAATTCTATTTGAGCTATTACTGAACGCTACATGTGGACACCTCTTTCAGCTAAGATTCAAATCGTGGTTCGCCACATTGTGGGAGATTGACCCCTTCTGCTAGACTCAACCCCCGTTGGTCAAGTCTTAGTTATTTTCAATTATCCCATAAGAAAACAACTAGAGAGACAAATCACTCGCAGCTACACAGTCAGGGTTCTAAAAGAAAGGTCCAGCAGCGATCTAGGCCACAACATCAAGTTTTCCGTGGCCGCGACATCAAGGTCTTTGCGGCCACAATGCAAACACAATTGAGACCAAATCAACCACATTTTACCACAATTCTTGCATTATCAAAAAACATGAACCTTGCACACAACCAACAAATTAATCTCAAGAGAAACTAATTGAAACGAGACATAAGTTAGAATCATACTACAAGAGTAATAGAAAGCGATTAATATCCCTTAAGTAGCAAAAAACACAAACAGAAAGAACATTCCTTTACTCATTATATGATATGTAAGCAGTAACATTGATTATTAGCAGGTCAGACATTACTTTTAATCAGAGATCTAGATAAGAAGCATTAACTGAGAAAATCAAATGGCATAAAAATGAACCATAAAAAACAAGGATAACCTTAGCAACAAAAATGAAGTATGAGAGAGAGAGAGAGAGAGAGAGGAATAAGAGAGGTACCAGGAAGAGGTCGAGGAGGATATGATCAGGGATGGGAGAGAGATCGGAGATGTCGGAGAGATTAAGGACGGCTGAGTCAATGGTAAGAGAAAGTAAAGATGGCGGTGTTTTCATTCATTCATTAAATAAATAAAAATCACTAATAATAAAAAGTAAAAATAAAACAAATTAAAGGTAGCTATTTTCTCTCTCAGAAAAAAGGGGGAACAAGATCCTTGAATCTCTGTGTTGTTTCCGTCCTCAGCTTCTTCTTGTTGTACTAATCAAGAAATTATCTTCATAATAATAATAAAATAAATACAAAACAATAAAATCACTCGCATAAAATAATGACCCGGCTCTAGCCTGCTTTGAACTTCGGACTCCGATTCTCGTGCCTTTTAAGTTTTAATTATATTTTTCCTTTTAAATTCTTATAAAAATATAATTGTCATGTATTTTATGATACACCCTCTTCGTAATATATAGCATTGCTCTTTATAAAAATAAATGTGGGAAGAACACTTGTCTGAAGATATTTTTTCTTAAGTTTTTTGAAATGAGTGAAATGCAAAGATTTATTGATATCTAAATTAACAAACTATAAAATATTTTAAGATCAATTAAAAAGTGATTAAAATATTATATGATGATTTATTCTGTTATTTCAATAAATAAATAAAAAACAGTATTAAAATCTTGATATATGTATAGAATTTTTTCTCCAAAAAATTTAAAACTCAACTCTCAAATATATCTCTAAAATACAAAATAGAGTACAAATTAAAAGTAATTACAATTGAAATTTAGACTGCTAATTTGTTTTTAAATATTCTTTATAATATTATATAATTATAATATCACGTATTTACTATGATGGTTATATTATCATCAGTTTACTTACATTTTTAACCTAATATATTCCTTTTACTCCACAATAATTATCATATATATTGGTGTCATAAATTAAGGAAAAGTTATAAATAAAAGAAAAGTAATTATAATTTTGAAAATCAAATTTAATAACAATTAGTGTATTGTCATTATTATTAATAGAAAGTGAATAATAATAATTTAAGAGTTGTGTGTATAATATTTTTGTATCTATAGATAATATAATATAATTATTGTTTAAAATTCACACACAATTGTGAGATTTCACATTTAAATTTAAGATATGATGTTCAACTTAATAATATCGATATTTGTTGTCAGTTAAACCATCATTTTAAAATTTGTGCATCACATTAATTAAAAGAACAAATCAAATATAAATTTTCATATAAACATATTCGAGTCATACATGCTCCCACTTTAGAAGTTGTTAAGAAAGTGAATGGTTTTGTTGTGTCTTTAGTTGTAGTTTGATTGGTAATGTTGGTATAAATTAGGGGTGGGCAAAGTTCAGTTTTGAACTATAATCGTTTGAAAATTGAGCCGAACAGGTTTTTAATTTGGAAAAACCGAATCAAATCGGTTTTCAGTTCAAAAAACCAAACTGAACCGATTTATAAAAGTGGTGCATCGGTTTATTATTTTGAACCGAACTGAATTGGTTTAACTTATTTTTTTTGTTTATATAAGCAAAAATTTACATAATTACCCCTAATTACTTCTAAAAAAATAAATTCGTTCAAGTTTTTTGAAATAAAAACCGGTTTGGTTCGGTTTTTTTAACTAAAAACTGGTTCGGTTTGATTTTTTCGAATTGAAAATCGATTCGGTTCAGTTCTAGTTTTACAAAATCAGTTTGAAAACAGTTCGATTCTTAAAACCAGTTCGGTTCAGCAGTTTTGTTCAATTTATGATTTTTTTAAATACCTCTAATATAAATAATTGTTGGTAAGAATCACTTTTTAACGAGATAGACTTCCAAATTACATATTGTATTTTAGAAAATGAGTTCATAAGATGTTATTGTTGTACATTGATGTATCAAGAAGATTTTTTAATGGGACATGACTAATTGTATTTCAAATTCATAATTTGATTCATAATTTTATTTTTATTTTGTTTTAGTTTGGATTGAGGTTTTGTTTACTTCAATTTAACTTTAAAACCAAATCTTCGCGAATTAGGATGTCACTAGACACTAAAGAGAATATAAGGTAAAATAAGATCAAAAATCACATAGACATCATTTTGACATTACTTGATAGCAATTATTATTACAATATATGAATTTGAGCTACACGATGGTAACAATTATCACCCAAGAAAATGTGTCCAAAATTAAGTGTAGATTCACAAAGCATGGTAAAAACAACTCACTAATCTTAATAAACTATTCATAAAAGTTGTAGAAGAAATTTTACCAAATAACACATAAGCATATTGAAGATACACATTATTATAACCTAAAATATTTTATTTTTAAATATAATTATATGTAAATAAATCGTCCTCTCTAAAAAGCTGTCGTCGTACTTCTACAATTTCAATGGTGGATTAAGGTCTACTTTAAACATATTTTTTGTTGTACATATTTAAAATAGAAATAAAAATAAAATAATTTCAATTATACAAATTTAATTATAAGCAAAAGATTAAATATATTTGTACTAAATTAAAATAAATAGATTATTTTTTTAATTTAAATCGTTTGGTTTAATAATAAAAAGACTTATATTAAATATGATAAGTTATAGATTTGATCTCTACTAACGCATTTAAAAAGAGACAAATTTAGGTGTAAATATTGAATTAAACTTATATATTTTCTTATCACTCTAAATCCCTTTTTTTACTAAAAAAAATGTTGTTTCCCAAAAATTAAAAGATAAAAAGTGAAAAACACACCCGAACTTTTGCCAAGTTACACTCAGCGTTAGTTGTTAGACATTTAGGCTGTTCTTCCTCCTGCCGTCGATGGCATCCGTGGCGGTGCTCCTCTCCCATCTCCGCCGTTCACGTCCTTCCTCACTTCTCTATCTATCACGTGTCCTCACTTCTCATCTCCCTCCTCCACTCCCCTCTCCCACCACGCCCCACTCTCCTCCAACTCCCTCCTTTCTCGACGCGTTCCGCACTCGCGCTTTCTCCACTCGCTCTTTCCATGACCGCGAATTAGAGACGAACTCGTTCGGTCTCGAGACTTCGGTTCACTCGGAGATTCTAAAAGCGGTCGTTGACAGCGCCAGTGCCGGCGGCGAAGACAACCCGGCTTTCCCTGTTCGTGCCGTGATTTCGATGCTCGACTCATTCCACGATCTTACTGGATTTCCATGGTAAGCTTCAATGTCTCGTATTCTTATTCCTAAATCGACTATTCACTCGATTCGTTGTTATATCTTGGATTCTGAATTGAATGTTCGTGTTAATTCAGTATTTGAATCTTCAGGTGGATAACTATAGTTTCGTCTACTCTGGCTTTCAGATCTGTTATGCTTTTTCCTTTAATTCTTACGCTTCACAAGGTTAAAAGGATTTCAGAGTTTGTACCTAAATGTGAGTGTCATTTGCTCCACTCAATTTAGTTAATTGCTTCTTTCTCTTTGTAACATGCTAAATTTTGATTATTAATTAATAGTTATTAAATTTAATTAGAAGCAAAAATAAATTCATAAGTTTGCTCTGCAAGTTCATGATGCAGCTGATTATCATTTCTTTTATGTGTATGTATATCTTTTTCATAGCTTGATTATCTTATATAATTATAGCAAGTGTTTTTCATTCTTTCTATAGCTGCTGTTATTCACTTTTATTTTCCTGATTTATGTTGTATTGTAACACATTTCATCCTAGCTTTTGCCACCATTATGTGCGCCAGTTGCGTTGCAGTCACCTAGATTTTGTTTTTGTTTGCTTGTATACACAAGCCTTTTGATTTTGGCTTTGGTTCATTTTGAGGTGCATCTGAATGTTTTGTTTCTTCCTTTGAGGTGTATTTTGTTCATTTTATGGTTAGAATTTGAGAGTGAATACTTGCTTATCACCCCTCTTAAAGCACTCTGTACAAGATGTTTTTTCTTCTTATTTTTACATATGTAGTTCATCTACTTAAATTATTATTAATTCTTGTTTGATTCCTTCACTTCTTAAAGTGCCCCCTCCATTCCCACCACCTTTCTCAGGAAAGAGTTATATACGTCAGTTTTTATTCTTCGAGGAGAAGAGAAAAGCAGTTGGATGCCCTTCATATGTGTGGCCGCTGGTACCGTTTATGGTTCAGGTGATATTTTTAATTTCATGGGAAACGTTCTTATGAGCCTAGAGCAATGAATTTTCCTTTTTCTCCTTCTTAGTCACCTTTGTTAACAACATTACAGCCAAAAGCAACCTCCAAGAAAAGCAGTATACTGTAGTTGTAACGAGGATGAAAGAAATTCCCCGACCTTGAGAGTTCTATAAATATATATATATATATATATAGAAAGAGGAAAAGAAAATCTATGAATGGTGTTAAATTGTAGTACCTGCAAATGGAAATCAAATTATGTCTAAATTCTGAAAAGGAAAAGACTGCAGCCTCTCCTCCAGAATAGAACAGGGTTTTGAATAAAGCTTAAGTGTTCAAGTGAATTTATTGTTTTTTGCTACATGAACATAGCTTACATTACATATCATATGTAGAGATTATACGCTACCTCATTGAATATCTTGACAGCTTAAACTTGAAGAATTCTTACATCACTGAATTTAAGATTTCCAACAACTTTTGATGATTATTTCTTCAGATTTGAACTTATTTCGTACTCTCCTGAATATCAGAGGAAGCATCATGAGCTGGTTAGAAGCTGAAACCTCTGCTAAAGATGTGCAGCATTTGATCTAAAATGAGCATCTTTAGCAATAACCCAATTGTTTGACTATTAGTTTTTTGTTGTGGTAAAAAGAAAGTTTAGGTGGAGGGGAAAATACCTCATTCCAAGGTTAGGCCGTGCACAAACCTCAGGGAGAACTCAGACCTTACAGATTGCCTACCAATAAACGACTACCAGAAACTGAAGTAGATGCACTCTGTTCCTACCATTTGAGCCAACCACAGTTGCAACATTAGTTGAATTGTTGCATCCGAGGAAGTTATTTCCCTTAATTTTACTCAATTAAGCTTTATTTGAGAGGATAGGGATTAGGAAGAAAGTACTTGTAAAATGGGTGAGAGATAAGTATATGAATCCTATAAAAGTAAACCAAACTAAAGGGGTATGGGAACTGTCAGAAAGAAAAAAGTGATAATGCAGCAGCAGAGCTGCCCAATGTCTGCAAAACTGAGATGGAAATACCTTTAAAACAGCTGTAAGCTGAACATTGGAGAATGGATAAAAACACAATATTTTCTGAAAGATTTAATGTCAAAGAGACAGACAACATTAAAAGTGTTTGCTCTGATCCAGCCTAGTGCACCGAATAATTGCATAAACTACACATTGTGACCGAATTCTATCCCACTTCCTATTAACAGTAAATTTGTAATAGGGAAGTCGATACTAAAACACAGTACAATAATTTGATTTTTTATCATTCTGGAGAAACCAAAATATGGATGAACAAAGTCACATTATCATATAGTTGCTTCACAAAAATTTCATCATGATTTAAGTTTTTAATTTAACTCCAGGTTCCCTGCTTTTTTTTGTGGATGATTAGCATAAGGAGGATGTCCGTGGATGGTCACCCTGGTTTCAACTGTGTAAGGCTCTAATTAAAATGCTGTTTTCCCATTGTGTCTTACAAGGCTGTAGTTCCATGAATGAAATAAAACGACTTCATAAGATATCCAACATGAAAATCCAACTCAATTTGATTGGATGGATTAAAATGATAACTGTAAGCTTTAATGATGGCATGTAAGTTATGCGTAGTCTGTAGAGAGGCTGCATCTGTGTTAACTGTAGAGTCTTGACTGATATTTGCACCATATTCAGTTATTCACACAGACACCCATTATTGCTGAATGATTTAAACATGCTAAATATTGCAGGGTGGTACTTTATGGTTCCAGAATTTAACAGAACACTCTCACGGTTATTCAGGGTTCATTTTTCCTTTTCTGGCAGCTGGTTTGCACTACATTATTGTTCAGGTAATGGACTACTGAGTCCATATTCATGAATGACCTTATTATATCTCTATTTACCTTTTGTTGCTTTTCCTTCATCTACATACCTATGTGCATTAAAGGCATTCATTTAACATGAAGCAGATTGATTCTATTAAAAAAAAGAGAATCAGAATTTATTAGTGTCTTTGTGGCAACCCCATGATGAAGTTGGAATGTAGTTGAGAGCCAAGTACTATGGTATTTAGGGAAGCTGATATAATAGAAGTATGATTGCTGAGCCAAAGTATGTGGCAAACTTAATGGATCTAAAGGCAATTGATCAATGGCTAGTGATCACTCAAGTCAGACAATCTAATACTCTGCATTTGCTTACTGGTTCTGTTGTTCTGTTTATAATGACGAAATCAAACTTTGTATTGGTTTTTGTCTCATTTATTAAACAAGCTTCATTGCTCGTCTCACTAGTAGCTCGGTCAACAATAAAGTAGTATACAAATATAGTATAATAACTGTGGGAGTGTCAAAATCTATTCCTGTTTAATATCCCACAAGTATAGGGATTCAGTTGAATAGGATTATTAGTAGGGATTTAGTTATATATGAGTACTAATAGGATTTGGTTGTTTAGTAATCTAGTGTGTGTGTATATGTGTGTGTGTGTATATATATATATATATATATATATATATATATATCTGATGTATTGCCAACATAATTCAATTCAATAAATATGATTTTACTCTAATTCTTGACATGTGGTATTAGAGATCTCGATCTTTGATAAACCCTAGCCACCTTTATTGTGGTAAACTTGAGCTACCTTCATTGTGTCCCTTTTTGCTGCCTTCATTGCAGCAACTTAAGATTGCTTTTTTGCTGCCTTCATTGCAGCAACTTGAGATTTATTTTTACCTTTTTGCTTCCGCATAAACCTGCCGCCTTCATTTCGGTTTCTATTTTCATGAAATCTTAACCACCTTCATTGTGGTCCTTTTGCCGTCTTCATTGCGGTTTGTATTTCTTAGCCACCTTCATTGTGGTCCTTTTGCCGCCTTCATTGCGGTTTCTATTTCTTAGCCACCTTCATTGTGGCCCTTTTTGCTGCCTTCATTTCAGCAACTCGAGATTTCTTTTTGGCCTAATTTACACTCCATATAACTCCTCTCATGACAATCTTGCAGATCTTCTAACTAAAGGGCTAAACAGTAGCAACTTTGAAAGAATTGTATTCAAGTTGGGAATGAAGAACACCTATTCACCAGCTTGAGGGGGAGTGTGGGGGTGTCAAAATCTGTTTTTGTTTAATATCCCACAAGTATAGGGATTCAGTTGAATAGGATTACCAGTAGGGATTTAATTATATATGAGTACTAATAGGGATTTAGTAATATATGAGTACTAATAGTATTTGGTTGTTTAGTAATCTAGTATATATATATATATATATATATATATATATATATATATATATATCTGATGTATTGCCAACATAATTCAATTCAATAAATATGATTTTACTCTAATTCTTGACAATAACTAATATTCGATGTGCTATAAAAATAATAATAGTCAGATTCTAGTTTTTTTGCATAATAGAGTGAATTTATTGTTTTTGTCTGAGATGTGTTTGGTTGTGCAATTATAGTTGAAGTTAATTCTCTCATAGACTCATAGGTTTTGCTACTGGCATGGATGAGTCAGTCGTAGACTGTTTACTAATTTATGTTTTTGATTTATCAGGTATCCTTTAAGAAGCCTTTGGTTGCAGAAACGAAGGACATTTTTGACTTGCTATCCACTGTGAGTATAGCATCTATAACAGTTCTTATGTGTTACTTCCTATTAATTTTCCTTGGCAAAAACAAAGTTGATCCCCGAATTCCAAATTTTTCATTTTGTGTCATATAAATATCTTCATTTCATTCTACAAAGAGTGTTTAAGAACGTTGTATATGCTTCAGTTCAATGAATTAAAAGCAGTAATTCAAATATTTCTGTTAATGCAGTACTACAAGCGATATTTGGACTTTCTAACGCTGCCTATAGCTTTCATTAACTTTTGTATTCCTCAGGTAATTTTACTCCTCACATATTTTGTGGTTAAGTTAGGATGTTAATTGGATAAATGACATCTTTGCAATGCATGCTGAGAATTTATGCTAGTAGACCATATATGAGAGATGGTTACTACTGGATTTCAAAGACTGTATGGTTTGGATTAAAATAAAAAAACCAAAACTGACTACACATTTTACGCATAACCTACATTTGAAGCTATCTTAATATGCTGACATGCAAGATATCTGTAGGCACTGCTGCTCTGAGAAATGGGGATGTATGGTTGCAGAAGATTAAGGGAACCTATAATATATTTTTTAATATAAGCTACAATTTTCTTATAATCCATCAGAGACTATTTTCGTTTGTTAGTTAATCTGATTAACTAGGTAACTTGGTCTAGCCTGACTGTAGTAGTTGATACTAGATAGAGTTAATATTTTCTGCAACAATTCTGATAGGTCTTCAATTTATAAATGCAGTAATAAGAAATAATGAAAGATTAATCAACATATGGTAGTGTATTTTATTGATGATAAAGGGAAATTGAGCCAAGGAAACAAGCCTTCCTTGTACTCCTGAGAGCTATGCTCACTTTCAATGAGAGAGAATCTTCTCTCCACTAACAAGTAACAGAATTTGTTCCCCCTTCCTTACCAACCTCTCTCCCCTATATACGAGATGGGGCCAGCTCACCTTTCTTAGATTTTATAACATACACTCTCCATGCCTTAGGTGCACTATGTGTCCCACTAGACACGTCATCAATTCCTTCTTTGTCCCCATCAATACTCCACCCTTGAGTCATAGACTTGTCCTCAAGTCTAAGGGCTGGGAATTGTGTTAGCATTACAAACTCATCCTCCCAAGTGGCTTCTTCAGCAGGCTTTTCGTTCCAATGAACGAGCAACTGTTTGACATCTGCCCCCTCCTTAGTGATAGTGCGAGTGGCAAGTACTGCTGCTGGTTCCCATGGTGCAGCAGGGTCACCGTCGAGTCTTGGGGGTAACTCGTTCTCAACCTTGTAGTTGCCAATTGCCTTCTTAAGCAATGAAACATGGAACACCGGATGAATGCGTGCTGTAGCAGGTAACTGGAGACGATACGCAACAGCACCAACCCGGGCTGTTATTTCAAAAGGCCCATAGTATCTTGGAGCAAGTTTCGGATTGATGCGTGCTTCAACAGAATTCTGCATGTGTGGCCTTAACTTGAGAAAAACCCATTCACCAATTTTAAAACTCACATCTCTTCTTTTTCTGTCAGCTTGGTCCTTCCTGCGTCCACGAGCTCGATCGAGATGGTACTTCAATTGTCTCAAAGCCTCGTCACGATCAACAAGTTCCCTTGTTACAGCTTCTACCTTGGTCTCCCCTCGAAGGAACCGCGTGAGGGCTGGCGGTGGCCGCCCATAAACCAATTCAAAAGGAGTCGAATCCGTAGAGACATGGTACGTCGTATTGTACCAGTACTCAGCCCAAGGCAGCCACACTACCCACGTTCGAGGCTGATCAGCTATAAAACAGCGAAGATATGTCTCCAAGCAACGGTTAATAACCTCTGTTTGTCCATCCGTCTGTGGGTGGTAAGCGGTGCTCATTTTCAACAAGGTCCCCTGTAATTTAAACAATTCACACCAGAAGTTGCTTACAAAGATAGGGTCGCGGTCACTCACAATGGAGGAGGGGATGCCATGCAGTCGAACTATCTCCTTTGTAAACACCTCGGCCAACACACGAGCATTAAACGGACGCTTGAGAGGAATGAAGTGGCTGTATTTGGACAGCCGATCGACCACCACGAAGATCACGTCAAAACCCTTGGATTTAGGAAGACCGGTGATAAAGTCCATCGATACATCTTCCCAAATCTGTTCTGGAATTGGCAACGGCTGTAACAGACCCCCAGGGGCAGCAGCGACATATTTTTGACGTTGGCAAGTATCACATTCTTGCACAAATTGTTGGATAGTCTTCTTCATGCCAATCCAATACACGTTCAACGCTACTCGTCTAAACGTGCGATGGAAACCGGAATGGCCCCCTTGTGGGGTAGAATGAAACTCTTTCAAGATAATCGGTATCCATGGAGACTGTGCAGAAACCACCAGCCTCCCCTCATACAACAACACTCCTCGCACATAAGAAAACCCAAACTGAACCGGTTTATTCTCCTTGAGCGCAGAAATGACTTTCTGTAGAGCAACATCTTTGTGGACCTCTTGAATCACTTCAGTCCTACCTAGCCACTCCGGAACATGTATCAAGGAGGTCATTTCCCCACTGTCATGCATACGGGACAGGGCATCTGCACCTTTATTCTCAAGTCCGGGCTTGTAAATGATATCGAAATGATATCCAAGAAGCTTTGCTGCCCAATTTTGTTGATTCATGGTGCAAATCCTTTGTGACAACAACTGTTTTAGACTCTTTTGATCGGTGCACACCGTAAACTTTCGCCCTATGAGGTAGGGACGCCAATGTTGGATAGCAAGAGCCACTGCCATCAGCTCTTTTTCATAGGCTGATTTGGTCAGATTGCCCTCCCCTAAGGCTTTGCTAAAATAAGCAATCGGCCTCCCTTCCTGAATTAAGATAGTACCCAGCCCATTCCCAGAAGCATCACTCTCAATAAAGAATTCTTTCTGAAAGTCTGGAAGTGCTAAAACAGGGGCAGACGTTACCTTTTGCTTTAACAGTTGAAAGGCCTGCTCAGCACCCTCTCCCCACTTGAAGTTGTCCTTCTTCGTCAGCTCAGTTAGTGGCCTCGCCATTTTGCCATAGTCTTTGATGAATTTACGGTAGTAGCCCGTAAGCCCCAAAAATCCTCGCACTCCTTTCACATTCTTCGGAGTGGGCCACTGTAGAACACTTAGCACCTTAGCGGGGTCCATCGCTACCCCTTCGCTAGAAATGATATGACCCAAATATTCAACACTAGGCTCCGCAAAACTGCATTTCTTTCTATTAGCTACCAGACCTTGCTGCTGCAGAATGTCCAGTACTGAGGATACATGATGGAGATGGTCTTCCAAACTCAGGCTGTACACTAATATGTCGTCAAAAAATACCAGCACATATTTTCTTAGAAGATTCTTAAAAATGTCATTCATTAGGGCTTGAAACGTCGAGGGTGCATTCATCAATCCAAACGGCATTACGAGATATTCGTAATGGCCTTCATGAGTGCGGAATGCAGTTTTGTGCACATCTTCAGTCTTAACTTGCACTTGATGGTATCCCGATTTGAGGTCTAACTTTGAGAAATAATGAGCACCATATAATTCATCTAATAGTTCATCAATCACCGGAATAGGGAACTTGTCGGGAATAGTTACCTTGTTAAGAGCACGGTAATCTCCACACATTCGCCATGACCCGTCTTTCTTCTTCACGAGTATCACTGGACTAGAAAATGCACTTTGGCTAGGGTGGATGACTCCGGACAGCAGCAGGTCTCTAATTTGCTTCTCTATTTCATTCTTGTGGTGGTAAGGATACCTGTAGGGGCGAACATTAACCGCGCCAGCTCCCTCCTTGAGATGAATAGCATGCTCTTGTCTTCTCTTAGGAGGTAACCCCTGTGGCTCTGCGAATACCTCTGAGTACTTCGCCACTAACTCATGAATCTGAAGAGCAGGGGTCAAATGTGAATCATTGACTGTTTTGCTCAATTCAATACCCTTCGGTTCCCCTTGTGCTCTTGCGGATAAAAACATTCCTCTATACCTTATCTTGGGTCTGCCCAACAAACTTTGCAAAGCCAACTGATTTTTATGCTCACTGCCTTCGCCACGCAGCTCCACCCATTGAGAATCAATGGGAAAACGCAACACCTTTTGTGCCCAATCGACCCACATGCCCCCAATGGAAGCTAACCAAGACATTCCGATCACAATGTCAATTCCATCCAAATCGAATAACCAGGCATCAATGGTAGATGTCATGTTCCCTAGATCCAACACCAATTTCCTGCAAACTCCTTGTGCCACCACTTTAAACCCATCTCCCATTTTGACATTGAGAGGAGTAGTTCCTTCCACTGGCCATCCCATTGACCTCACCAACTTGTGCGAAATGAAATTATGTGTCGCACCGCTGTCTACCAACACCAACAAGGGTACTCCTTGCACTCTACCTTCTAACTTGATGGTGCACACATTCCCTAACTCCCTGGGACTCGAATTATCAATCTGAGCCAAACTCATAATGCTGAGTTCAACTCCTTCTCCTTCTTCCTCCACTGTATCAGCTGCAAGGACTTGCATTTCGCCGTCGTCGTCCTCCTCCATCACCATTACCCGAAGCTGACGATCTGGGCATTGGTGACGAGGATGATAGACGCCATCGCACTTAAAACACAGGTTTTTCTGCCGTCTTTCTGCAATCTTGTGGGGTGAGATATGACGGATCCCGCGATCACGGGGAACAATTCGTTGTGAGTCTTGACGGTTGGAAAACTTCTGATTTGACCTATTTCCTCCTTTCTCTCCGCCGTCGTTGGAGCCCTTGACTACGACCCAATCGTTGTTTGGAGCTCGACCCGGTTGAGTTGACCCGGTTCCAAAATTAGGGTTAGATCTATAGGTAAAACCTGACCCGGATCCTTTAGGCCCATAATCCCCTTTTCTAACATACACTCTCCATGCCTTAGGTGCACTATGTGTCCCACTAGACACGTCATCAATTCCTTCTTTGTCCCCATCAAATTCAATCTAGTGGTACCTTCTCCTGTTTTGAAACCAAAGGTGGAGGTTGTGATCACGTTTCTGAATTTGCATGGGTGGGTATCCCTAGTCAAATTGATAGAAACTGGTATCTTATTACAAAAGAATAGGGAAAGTACCCTAGATTACAATGTTGCACAGGTTCAAATGTTTGCACCTTCTAATGCCAATGGGCCCCAACTCTATCAAAATGACAAGCTACCTTCTCTATCACTCTTTCCTCTTATTCGTAGGCAATGTGCCTCATTATTTCTCCTAACCATATTTCTACTAACTAACTAGGATTACTTATGAATACCTATCACAAATAAAAAGGGGGAGCTTTCAGTTTTATTGGCTTCTTATAATTTTAACAGAGGATTAGTTAGCAATCACTTTACTGAAACATTCTTATTGTGTATGTGCCATTTTTCATTCCAATTGTTTTATTTTATGGTGAACTTGTTCCATCATAATCTGAAGGTTGTAGTGTTATGTTACTGTAATCTATTCTTGCAGGGAAGCCAACTCTATTGGATTACAAATAGTTTATTAACGCTCACTCAGGTTAATAAGAAAACTTTGTGCGTTTCATGGTTTTTTAAGTTTTGGCTACTGTTGAAGAATAAATCTTAAAATAAACTTTGCAGCACTTTGCTCTTAGAAATCCTACTATCCTTGCAAAGTTGGGGTTACTTGACAAGAATCGTCAAAAAGCAGCTTCTGACGATATCGGTGCTTCTAAAACATCCTCTCTACTGGGGGTGCAAGGCAATAATACAACAGCAGCTATCAAGGAAACTGTTTCTCCTGAAAAGAATCTGCTAGATTCACCTGAAAAATGGCATAAAATACCTGTAGAGAACATGTCCTCTGTAGAACTGACCACTGTGAGTGAAAAAAAACATGAACATGCACCATGTGTGATATGTCATTAAAATTTTATCAACTCCAAGAATTTGTCACCATTTAATGGTTGATTTTGTTTACAGCTTGCAATTCCATTTCTATCCAGTAATGATAAAGAAAGTGCAATACCTTTACTAAAGTAAGTTACCCTTTTTATTTACTAAAGGAAGTTATCCTTTCTCCTTCTGTGAACGTAATTTTAAGCTTTATCTCTGATTTGATGGGACAATGCTTTATTAACTCCCATCCATATACAGACTGGCACTTGATAAGGACCCTGAATACTTACGAGCTTTGGTTTTAATGGGACGAGTTCTATTGCTGAAGCAAATAAATGATGAAGCTATCAAATACTTTGAGCGAGCAATATCAAAGGTGTGAGTTCCTACCATCGTATTGTTTTGAGTTTGCTATTCTGGTTTTATTATTTATAATAATATCTGGTCTGGTATTTGTTCGTCCATGAACTATTCTTTTGAATTGCTCTTTTTCATTTACTTATACTAGAAATTTCTTCTCATTTCACTTAGTTTGCATCATTAATGCCTAATTATTTACTGATTTTTCCTTAGCTTTCACTCGCTGGCCACCCAACTGATCCAGAAGAGGTTGATTTTTTGATTCTTTCATCCCAATGGGCTGGAATTGCATGTGAACGACAGGTAAAATGCATACTTCCATTTTTATCAAACTTCTGCCTGATTAAGTTTTTTTTTTATATGACCATAAAACACTTGAGTGTACATTTGACGGAGGAACTATTGAGACATTTAGTACATGGAATGTGTCTTAAGTGCCTAATACCTGTTACCTGGTTAAAAATTGCACCTCTATTCCTCTTAAAAACAAATTTTGGAACTTGGTTTGGGTTTAAGTAGCCGTTGTTGTCTTGACTTTCAGTTTACCTAACTATTTTGGTAGGCATCATATCATGCATGGCAATTTTAAAAGCTTCTAGTAGTTTTTTAGGTTTGGCTTCAATTTTCATATTTCTTTAATTTTCTGTATGGCAGGGAAAGAGGGATGAAGGGCGTGCACACTTTGAAAGAGTTGCAAATATGGAGGAGCCTGAAGATCCTACTAGCAAAGGCTATTATTTTGATGGGTTGCTGCTGCTTGCCAGGTACAACCTAGGTTAAATACCTTAATGTAGTGTTGAAACTTTCCTCTTCTGACACAGTTATTTCCATTTTGCTCATGTGATTGGGTTGGATTTCTTGGGTTTACAGCACTCTATATGATTCTGGTCAAAAGGCTGAAGCTGCAAAGTATCTGCGTCTTGTTGTTGCGTTTAATCCTGCTTATAAGAAATTCTTGGAACAGTGTGAGCAAGATGAAGATTTTACTAGTGACCTTGCCCGTAGTAGGAGAGAACTCTGATTCCAGATAATTTACTGATGTCCATATTTTTTGTATTCTATATCTAAACAGTGTAGTTTTCCCTTTCATTTCTTTTTCGCTTTACAGTTATTTATTTATATAGATAATAATAGATTTTCTTGTAAAATATTAATAACTCTGCCGGAATATATGAAATAAAATATATTTAAAGGATCACAATGTATATATACGTCTCTCACTACATTAATTTTTCTAACAACTTTTGTAAACCCGAGAGTTTAGATAAACTCATGGAGTCCACATAGACTTGACTCATACACTCAGAAACATATATATAATATTTTGGAAAAATATAATGTGGTCTTTTAAATTTGACACATTTTCATGATTGAACCTTGATATTTTAAGAAAAATATATCAATGATTTTTTAAGATTAGTCTAATTTTCGGGTAGCTTCAATGTTCACCTTCTTCCTTGTTATCATTTGTCTGTTTACTATCTTCCACTTAGTTCCCTTGAACAACTAAATAAAACTCACCTTGAGACCCAGAAGAAAAAGAAAAAAAAAAACCAATAATTGTAAAATCAATAATTTCATCTGTTCACCATTTTCTTCATTGTATTTGTTTTGTCTATTTTATCATCTTCATCCAACACTATCATCTTTAAGAAATTTAAAAATCAAAATTTATAGTTTTAAATAGAAAACTCAACCTAAACCATGTGTATTGAGAAAAAAAATCCAAAGCGAGAAATCAACCAGTCCAACAATGAGAAAATTATCACAGATTTATTATGGCAACCTACCGAGATTCAGATTTTGTTTTTTTTAGATTTTAGGTTTAGATTTTCTTTATTTTTGAACTGAGATTACTGTTTTCTTTTTTTTTTTCATCTTTAATTTATGATATGGATGCAAGTTTATTAAGGAATCAATTAATGAATTTTATTTTTAATTTGATAAAAATGATGAAGGTGATAAAGAAAAAATTGATGTATTTTTAATCTTCATGGATTTGAACTTCATCTCTAAATAATTACAAAGTAGCTTCTTACTATTGTTGTAACACCTCATAGCCGTTAATAAATAATTGTAATAGATATAGATAATAGTTAATATATATTTATGTCAAGACAAAAAAGTTCATAAAAGAGATTAAATCTTAAACTTCAAGCATAACCCCAAACTACTAAGTTACTCTTTCGGACACCATACTTTTATTAATTTATAATTATCTATTATATATATTTAAAACAGACTTCTGAGAGTAAGTTATCTTATTTCATCCACTTATATGTTAATTCATTCTATTTCATCCACCTATCCTAATATTTTTCACATCAGCCAAAAAGTTGACTTGGACCTGTCCTCCTTTCTCCTCTCTCAATCACGCTCTTAATGTCTAATATCCAAATAATTTATATTATTCCACTTCTGGTGAATAATGATTTTATACGTTAAAAAATCAATTACTCGTTAATATCAATCCATTTATAATTTCTTTCAATTTATATCAATCAAATTTTTAGTAATATTTTATAAAATAAAAATATATATTCTATTTGACAGAAAATACACAAATTTATTAAAAATAATCATAAAATACGAATATATGAAAAATTATTATAAAAGTCACTTCAAATTATTAAAATATACAAATTTATTTAAAATAATATATATATATATATATATAAATATATTAAAAAATATAATGAACAAAAATTTACAATATATGTATTCTGAAAAAATATGTTTAACACTAAATTTTCATCAATTAAATTATATATTTATAATTGAATGCTATTTTTTATTTTTATTTTTCTTATTATAATGATAATTTGAATGTTAAAAAATAAATAAAAAATTAAGTATTGCATAAAATTAAATTAATTTTTAATAAAATTTATTTTTGATATGTATCAATATAACAATAATTCAATTGCACAAACAATTAGTTAAAACTTTTAAATATCTAAAATTGATTTAAAGTATATGTAAATC
>JBBPBS010001064.1:3364244-3397124 GCA_037974835.1 Cicer judaicum | reverse complement strand
TTTAAGTACTTAAAATTAATTTAAAGTATATGTAAATCTGTAATAAAATAAATTTCGAACTCTTGATGAAATATATTCAATAATTTTTTTTTACAACAACTTCTCATGGTCGCAATTAAAACATAATACTAATAAAACAAATAAATTTAGATTACGCTACAATATAATTCAATATTAACATTTTTTTTAAATAAAAAATATTAAATAGTGAATCATATTTTAAAATTTTTACATCTTATTTTTGAGTTTGTATTTTACATTTACTTCATCAAACAAATACAAGTACCATTATATGTTGAAAAATAAATTAATAATCAAAGTAAAATGAGTCAAACAATTATTCTATATAATAAGTTTTCATATGAATTTTATAAAATATTTTAAAAATTAAATTAGATGATTTTGATAAACATAATTTTCTCTCATTTTAATTTTTCTTATCATATTCTCTTATTATAAATCAATAAAGAAATATTAAAATAATACTTATAAAATTTATAAATATTCACGCAACGTGCGGGCTATAATCTAGTTATATATGAATTGAAGAGAATCCGTTTATATGTGCAATCTTTATTTTTATTTTATTGTCGAGACTTTTATTAACGAAATCATAAAAATAAAAAACAAAATTATGAAACACGTAGAATTAATTGAGTCAAAGAAAACATCTAGAATTAAGATGGACCAAAAAAAGAACAGGTAGAATGAATTAATGTGGTGGTACCATTAGAAATAAGCAAAAGAAAACATATAATAATTTAGAAAAAAGAAGCGTAATGTTCCGGACTAACCTGTGCTGTGATGCTTTGTAAAAAAAGCACAAACGAATACAAAACACACACGCAAAACAAAGTTCACAAAAACCAGCTACAACACCAAAAACAACAACTCATTATTCAATTCTTTTCTTTATCTATCACCACTGCTTCAACGCTAAGGAACTCTCAAACACACAAAAACAAAAACTAACGTTATTTGCTTTGGTTCTGTTGTCTACCAACAAATCCATCAAACAAGATCAACCCCATTTCTTCTCATGCATTCAAAAACCCAAATCTAACTTCAAGTTCCAATCTTTCCCTTTTTTTTTCAACTGGGTACCTCTCAAAATTTCAATGACTTGTCCCTCAAATTCAATCACCTACAATGGCACCTTTTGTGCTTGCACACCAGGGCATGTTCTTGACCTTGTGGCAAACACTTGTAACCTCTTTGATGCTAATTCAAATATCACAACAGATTCGGGTGTTGATTACTATGCACTTAGCATCCCAGAGACACTCCCTGGCTTTGATACAATCAAGAAGTTTACACAGTCACAAGCTGTGTTTTTGGAGGCTACACTTGTTATGCTTCTTTCTTGGCTTTTCTTTTGTTTCTTTCTTAGGTTTATGAGCCTTGGTGATGGCCGTGGTGTTTGGTTTCAGCTTAGATGGTTTATTAGTCGCTTGGATATTTGCTTTGCTACTAGACATTGGTTGGTTAGTACTTTGTTTTGTTGCAATAAAACTGTGTAGAATTTAGTTGCAGTTAATTCTGCTTTATCAGTTAAATTAGTTGGTGTTTAGTTAAGTTAGTTTATACTAGTATGTATAAGATGTAAGTAAGGATGAGCTCATTGATTGATTCCTATTTTGATTAGTTACTAATTATAATAAATACATTGTTCCATATGGTATATAGTTCCATTCTTTGATTTGATGAAATATGATGATAATTTAGCTTCATGCCCCCTACCCCAAATTTAAGATTTTACCCTTGCAATCCAACTTTATTCATAAAATTTCCTTTTTTTGCCTTAGTTTCAGTTTTTGGATATAAAGTAGTGACTTGTTTGTATAAACAACTTAATTAAGTTTTTCAAGCAAAAGTGCTTATCACGTAAGTTTTTATGTTTAAGTAACTATTTCTATAACAAAAGATAAAAATAAATTCAAATTATTTTCATATAAGCTATAAGTTGTTTTCATAAACTATGCTAAAGAGTTTATAGAAATATGCTTAAATGAAAACAACTTATGAACATGTCATTAGTTGTCTCGATAAGCTCTCCAAGCAGTCTCACAAGTGTTTATGCCAATATATAAGCTCAAATAAGTCACTTCCAAACAGACCTTGGGTCATGTTATGGTTGTTTTGTTATTGGTGATTTGGTTTCCTGGTTATGAATAGGTCCCTAACCTTTTTGGTGTCGCTGTGGCTACAATGGATGCATATTGTTTAGTGTTATTAGCTACTATCCTCTTCAAGTCATTCTATTTACCAAAGGAGCATGAAGCAATAAACTCAATTGCACATTGTTATTAACGGTATCATTATGCGTTAAAATTGCATTATTGAGCGCCATTTTTTTTTCTCTCTTGTAGGATGATCAAAAAGTGGTAACCAAACGCAAAACTGAACTTGGTGGAGCTTTCTCCATAGCAAGTTGGATACTATTTGTCGGTTTGTTTGCCGCGTGAGTCTCTGATGCCTCACAAAATCTTAACGAAATTTATTATTTTTTCCTTATTACACTTTGATTTCGGTTTATCACAAATCATTATTTTTTTATTCTATTTTCCATCAGGTTGCTATACCAGATCATATCAAAGAGATCAATTGAGGTTCATAATGTAAGAGCAACAAATGGACCTGAATTAACCTCATTTTTCAATGACATGGAGTTCAATATAACAACTATATCTAGTATGAGCTGTGCAAATCTACGCGATCTCGGTAATTTAGTTACCGGTAATCCAGGCTTTATTGATGAAAGAGTTGTTCCTCTGTCAACTTTAGCGAACTACTCATGTCACAATTCAAGCAAGGGACCAACCATAGCAGTCAAGTGTAAAAATTGCAAGCTCATCTCTGATAACATGTACATTTCATGGCAGTTTGTTGATCTCCCAAATAATCCTGCCACCGCAGTTGGTTACGAATTCCATCTTGCTTCAATGGATAGTGCTAAAAAACACGTGAGTTTTGTTAATGGAACGCTAAAAAATGGAAGCGCTTTTGATGATAGGCCAGTAACATTCAGAGGGAGGCAATCAAATATTTTGAAATTCAACTTGTTTCCTCGAATATACCATAATTTACATGATCTAAAGCTCATTCAGCCTTTATTTCACGAGTTCCTCCCGGGTTCAATTTTTCGCGATACAAATCAACTTCGAACATCTCTTGAAAATTCTGTTGATGGACTAGTTAACACCACGTTGTATATCAATTTTCTCTCTGCTTATGTCGTGGAGGTTGATAAACAAAGTATTTTGGGTCCTGGTAAGCATCTTTCCATGTCTTGTTTTTGCAAGCTATCTTCTACAATAGTTAAATAAGTTTAACCAATTGAGCCATGAGTTTTTGTTCTAAAAACTTGTAATATGTTAACTGTTAGAAAAATTAAAATAGATTGTGCCTAACTCAACTACAAAATCTAGCTAGAGAAACTATCATATCTTTGCTACCTTTCTGCTTGAATATTCTGTTTTGGTGCACATTGTTGATAACTTCACCCTTTTCTGTTTTATCTGCAGTGAGCTTCCTTGCAGACCTTGGTGGCTTGTATTGCATTAGCATAGGCATCTTTTTCTATCTAATGATACAGGTTTACTTCTTCTTCTCTCAATATTATTCAATTAGGATTCCTGAATAATTTAAACTTTGTTTTATACAATGATTCAATCAATATAGAAGATTTGATAGGAGTTGAGATTTTTATCTTGTATCGAAAGTCTGGGACACAGGCCTATATTTTCGTCACATATGCACATTCTTCTCTATTTTCTAACAATTCATCACAGATATTTGATTGCTTATAGCCTGATAGATTCATAGCTTTTTCATACTTTTATTCCATATTGTGCTAACCTTGTTTTACAATTCTAGTGCGAATACAGGGTAAAGAAGCTCAGAAATGAGGATAGTGTTTTGCGGTCAATTAGAAATCGGCGTAAAGCTCAAGATAATTGGGACAAGGTAATTTCTTTGTTGACTTCTGAAAACATCTTGTATAGTTCACATTAATTTCCTTATACTCAATAATAGGGTTCTTAGTTATTGATTATATGACTGATATTTCCTCTTTTAACCAGTTGAGGAAATATGTAAAGTACACCTATGGTTGTCCTACAATGGATGATGAAAACTATGATAAATCTAAGAAGGAACCTAATTGTGGTGGGTTTATGTTGCATTCAGTTCGTGGTAGTGAGTCATCACGTAAGCGAAGGCTGCAGAGCAAAACAAGTTCTATAAATTGGTACACAAAACCGAGTTTACCTGCCAACAAGGTAAAGCTGACACTGTATATGCTCTTTAGTTTTTTTGGTTCACATCATAATAATTGTTCTTCTCATCTCATGTCAAGAACTCTCACATAAGATAACATGTGCATTATCCCTATGTATATAGTTTAAGATATGTTGTTAGCATGATTTGTTTGTAGCAAGTATTTCTAGTAAAATCTATTGTTGATGCCAAACATTTTTTAAATTAAATCTTTCCATTTTTCTTCCAGTCATTGATAAAAAAACCACTTGTATCTACAAATGAGTCGAAAATGTATTATGAAAATGCGGAAAAGCAGCAGATTGTTGGTTCAAGCAGAGATTCCTCACTGTCTCAACCTCAAGAGTCGTCTATTATTGATGAGAACTTTATTCCACCTCCACCTTCATTAGGTATGTTGATACCACTTCACTAATTATTAGTGTTTATTTTAATTGATAAAGTGACCGGCATACTTATTTGGTGATATTGAAATCAATCTCTTTTGATGTGAAATAAGTTTTGTTGAATGTTACTTTGCTGAGCTTCAAAAGTGAAACTGAGATCTTAGATCCACTGTCACACCATCATAAATGCCTTCCATATTTTGTATTGTTAAAGAAAGTGCTGATGACCATAGATGACATTGTGATTACAAGTTCCTAACTTGGAAAGTAATATATTTATACCAATTTGGAAAGAGAATGTTATTTAGCTTGACCTTTGTTGTTTGACACATTTGAGTAAACATATGTTAAAAAAACATCACATGATAAAAATAACGAACATAATATTGTGTTATTAATTTTCGAAAAATTGTTAGCTAATGCTTCTACTACCTCTCATATAACTTGCATACATATGTGATGCAGAATGCAAGGGTGGTTCTGAGATGAACATGTCCGATATTCAGAAGAATCTCAAAAATTTGTACGAGTATAATGCTATGTTAAGGGACAGATTATTAGCTGCGCAATCTTTGCTTCACTCTTCCTCGTCACATCACTCTTCTCAAGAAAAAGGCAATGGATCTTAGCATTGTGTCTTCTCATCTAACGGCAGTCCTTATCAACGGACCATTCTATGATTTTTACAAGCATGGATGTAGCTTTACAATGAAAGTCGATTCTTGATTGAAAACTGACCAAATGGAATTAATCATAGTAAAATCCGTGAAATTTGCAAGTGGGAGAATATGCTGCATGGACTTCTTCAAAACCATATTATTCCTAACCAGATAATCCTGCATTGAAAGCTGTTGTGTGTGGACAATGCTTGCTGATCCACATTTTGGTTGTCTTGGATTCTTTGATGATTGTTGTTGCTGTCATCTGACATTCTTTGCCACTCCTCTGAAAGTGATTTTCTATGTTTATATGTGTTTCATCAATCCTAGTATAGCCGGCCAGAGCTTTATTTTGTGTGAAGGTGTGGCACTTAACTTTATTTTGCCGAAATTACTATTGCAAATCGAGAGTTATTCACAATGTAACATAACTTTTGAATTTTATTCTTAATGGAAGTGTTAATATTTTCATTAGAGATAACAGCGTAATTTCTCTAGAAGGGTGATACAATTCCCTTGTACAATGGCACATTAATTGTATTGAATTGATAACATACCCTAAATATTTAAGTCCACAATCTACTACACATCACAAGGCTTCTACCATATTAGATTAGTATACTGCATAAAGGGCTATACTTAGAGCCTTCACCCGGGATTGAGGAAGCTAAGGTTGCTACCTTGTGATCTGATAGTTACAATCCAAAAAGTCCAACTTGTGATCTGATCGTTGCAAATCTCATGCCATGATATGACATTACCAAAAAATTCAACCCGAGGCTACAAATCTCGTGGCATGGTTTTCACGATTTGAATCTATGATCTTATAGTTGTTATTCAGAACATGACAGTTTTACACAAGCAAGAAAATTGATTAAATGAACAAAGTTTGAAGCAGCACCTACCAGCACTAAAATTGTCTATTCAATGAGATATTCTACTTTCGCATTCAAATGCCAGGATAATTGAAATATAGTACTGTGATATACTCATAAAGAATAGACATTTGTGGACACAAATGTATGTATCATACAAATATATTTGGTCCATTATCCCCAAGCCATGGTATAACTTAGGGAGAATTCCTCATCCCCAACCCATTGCTTCCATCTGTTCATGAGCAATTAGGCTTCAAGAGCACATTGCCTTCTCCACCAGTTCCTGCAATTCCCCATTCTTATATGCCTCTGTAAACAAAGTGAGAATAGGATAATTATTTTCTATAAATCAAGTGATGGTAAGTAATAATATAGTCTCATCTGATGTTACTAAGATAATCTTAATAACTGATTCTTATGCAGTCAATAGTAACAGCAGGTAGTAAACATTTGAAAGCTGGAGAACCTACTTGAGAGTAACAAGTTTTTGTTTTTCAACTTTTATGAATCAATTACAAGGAAGCAAGGTATGTCAGTGTAACCAAAAATATAATACATGTGCAAACCAGCATTTTGCAATAGCTGATAAAAAACAGTCTCTACCATCATCATGATAGAACCTGTGCCAGGTTACTTACATTTGAATCAATTTGGTCATCTTTGGTATTTCTAATTTTTCTTTTATATCAATCTCAAGATATATGACTCTTTTCCCTTTGCTTTCTAGGTTCTAACTACTGAATCTTTAATCTCATAAGAACTAGAATGAAAGTATATACAAGCTAAACCTAGTAATAATAATTCCATTAGTTTTAACATGATAATCACTAGTAGTACCAGCACGAGTAGCATATTTCCTAGCTCAAATGTAAAAAATGAAATTCAATAATTCATCATAGCTCTTCCTATTAACTTATTTACAATTACTAATTCGCTATTTCGGTTAGCTCGTGTCCAAAATCCAAATGATTCCATCAGTGAAGCAAACCAAAATAAACAAGCATTAGAAAAACAAGTAACATATGTTAACATTATCACCAAAGCAGCATTGATTGATTATGCCAATATTGTAACCAAGGCAGAAGCAAAATCTTACCAACAGTGATATCACAGCCACCAAAAAACTCCCCATCAATGTAGAGTTGAGGAAAGGTAGGCCAACTGGAATATTCCTTCAGTCCCTGGCGCAACAAATCATTTTCCAGTATGTTTATCGTTTCGAAAGACGCATTCAAAGACTTCAATATTTGCACAACCGTGTTTGAGAATCCACACTGTGGAAAGTCCTTGTTACCCTTCATAAACAATACTATTTTGTTTGAAGTAACAACTTTATCCAATGTGGACTTCAATTCAGGAGTCAACGCTGAAACAAACCAAAACCAGAAAGAAAGAAAATTATAATTTTGTGGTAAAAATTTAAAAGGAAAAAAGACACATGAAAGAGTTTATGTATAAACAAGTTACAGCATATGCTGTACGTGTTTATGTATAAACAATTTTCATGACAAAAGATAAAATCAAATCAAATTATTTTCTAATAAGCTATAAGCAGTTTTCATAAGCTATTCTAAAGAGCTTGTGAAAACAACTTTTGGATAAGCATTTATGTATAAGCTATTTTAATGACAAAAGGTAAAATCAAATCAAACTATTTTCGCATACGTTACATGCATTTTGTATAAGTTTTTCCATAATCTCTAACGAAAATAAGCTAAAAACAACTTTTGAACATGTCTTAAGTTGTTTCTATAATATCTTCCAAATAGAATCACAAATGTAATTGTCACTAAATAAACTCAAATAAGCTTATCCAAACAACAGACCCTAATCCTATATCTATGAAGTTGTAAGTAGTGAAAAAATTAATAGAATTAGAGGTAAACCCTAAAAGGGGTTGGGGTAAATTGTGAAAAATTGAAGGGTGTAATAATCAAAAGTTATGACTTTATGGTGATTAAGTAAAAATCCATAACAGGAAAAAGAGGGTAGAAGTACCAGAGCAACGAATTGTGTTGAAAGAGCGTTTGAGTTGTAGTTTAGGGTGGAAATTGAAAGAGGTATTTCGTGTGAGAACAAGAGGTCGTAGAGAGAGTGACGAGGTTGTTGTTGTTGTTCCTGAAAGGTGGGAGTTGAAGCATGATGTTGTTGTTAATGTTGGGTGCAGGTGTAAGTGCAAAGAGATTGGCTTAACGCAGCAACTGAAAGACATGTTTGTTCAGTTTTGGAGTTCCAATTTTCCACCCACAATATTCTCCACCAAATATAACTTGATTTTTCCAACTCCAAGTGTAATAATAATCGGCAAGATCCTTTTTAACTTGATACAATCTATTTTGCTTAATAATTCTTAATTTTTTTTTGTCAAAAATTATTTTTTAATTCTGTAAATTTAGATCAATTTTATTTAAATTTTTATTTGGTTTAATTGTAATTTTAGTCCCTTTATTTTAGCTGAATCACGAAAATAATTTTTTTATTTTATTTATTTTCAATTTTGGTTCTAAAACAGAAATTTAATCTAAAATTTGATAAAGTGTCATTTTTTTTAAGTCATGCCACACTATTTATGACAATTGTTGCACCACGAGATCATAAAACATGGCGTGACTTAAATAAACGTAAAATTTATTTGATTATTTATATGATTAAGCTAAAATAGGATGACCAAAACTGCAATTAAGTCTCTTTATTTTCGATTCTTAAAGTTATGTTTGCATCATTAGTCTTTAAAATATATTAAATTACGTATGCAATATTTTAAGTTTAAAATTCTTCTTGAATTACTGTCATAAAATATTAAGATCTAATCTAAATATCGCAACAAATTGATTGTCCAAAGTAAAATAAATTAAAGATATTAATTACGTTGATAAACCTTTATTATTTTATTTTTAAGGTTATATGTTTGTTTGAATTGTTGTAAAGAAAATCAAGAAATATATTATATATAAGATTTGATAAATATTTAGTAGAGTTTTAAATGATAAAAGACTTTCAATTAAACTAATTGTTGTCAAAATTGAGATGAAAAATAAAAAACGCAAACATAATGTAATTTAAATGACCAAATCAAAATAAAATAAACATCAAAAATCTAAATGAGATTGAGTTAAACTTAAAATACTAAATGTTTTGTCTAATTTTTTCACTATTATGTTTATAATTAATTACTTACAATCAAATTTAAATTTAATTCACATGCAATATTAGTGTAAATAACTTTTATATTATCAATTAATTACAACTGTTATATTACTTAATGTGCATCACAAATTCACAATTAAACTCGTAAAATTTATCTACAAATGGTTTATTTATTTATTTAAGATTATCGACAAATATTGATTTTTTTCTAATAGTTTACAATTAATTTATTTTCAATTCTTTTTAAGAAAATATGTACAAAATGTAGAAATGGGACACCCAATTGGTGTGACAAAGTTTGTTGTGCAAGTTGAGTTTTCTAAGGAGGGCGTGGATTTGATTATCGCATAATACATTTTAGCAAGAACCTAATTAAATATCCAAATGAGAATTAGTCTCGTAGCATATTTAAGGAGTTTAAATATTATATCCGACATTTTAAAGTGAATTTGTCATTTTAGATAATATAGTAAATAATATCAAAAATTGAGTAAGTCAAATGTGAACATTACAAAGACATCATAATCAATCACGAGTTTATTACAATTAGTATGTGGAACAACTGAGCCAAATACATCAATTGATTCCTATCAAATGTAGAGAACATACTTTTTAAATTAAAGAGAAAATTATGAAAATAAACCATTCATGTCAATACTCAAATTTGATTGAACATTTCTTCAAACCAAAGAATTTTAAACACCTAAATATCAAACCACGGTTTAACTCCAAACTCGTTCCAATTGAAAATAGATCTTCATCTAAAAAAATAGCCAGTTGTAGAGGATCCAATTGGCAAAAAGTTAAGAGTGGAAAGAGAGAATGTGATTAAAAAATGAAGAGATAATAAACAAAAAGGAACAGTTAAGAAAGGGAGATAGAGATAATTGAATATACAATTATAAGAGAATTTGGTTTATCCCCTTTTCAGTGTAAAAGAAATTGGTGTATTTAGAGAATCAAAGAAAATAAGCTATTGATCTTCATCTGTTGAAATCTCAATCCCCATCAATGAAAATTCTTCGCGCAGTAAATCGACATTCTTGAAATGTACACCCTTGATCCCAACTTCAGCAGCTGCCTCCACATTTTTTGGCCTAAGACAATATAGAAATCACAAACTCTTTAACATAAACTAGTTCAATAGTTTCATAATTACCAAATTCAACTCTGTTAATCCACCTCAACTATATTTACACAAAACCATTTATTTATTTTGTTGTAGAAAGATCTGATGTATAGAAAGATAAGAAACCTGTCATCTATGAAAATACAATGTGATGGATCAACTTTAAGATGCCTCACAACTTCCATATAGAATTCAGTATCAGGTTTCCTCTTGCCTGAAACACAATGAAAATGGATCTATAAATAATATTCATGGTTTGCATGACAACATAGTTTGTCCCTCAAATGATAAGTTTTTTGTCCAACTAGAATATAGATAATATCATAATCAAACAAAAAGATGATCAACACAAAAGCCATAGAGGGGGAGCCTAATAGACGGCATACAGATTATGTATCATACCATGTTTGTACGAACAAAACGTCCAAGATAAATATTTTGATAGCTTTAACTTGTCTTCGATCAACTGGTACCTACAACACAAAATATTCTGTAAAACGCCACGAAAAGCAAAATAGATATCACCATAGAAATCAATTTTCTTACCATATAGGATAGTTAGTAAAAGCATGCATCTCAAAGTTATTTTTCTTTAAGGCAATAAGCAATTGTTCAACCCCTTCTATGTATGAATATCCATTTTTCATGCAAGTTTTAAGGCCTGTCATAGAAATAGAAGAACACATTCAAGTCAGTAGCTATATCAAAATAGAAGAGGCTTGGAGCACAGGAGAGTGCTTTCATTGAATTTCAATGTTGACAACCAAAATATTGATCTATTTCAATTAGCACATGAAATTGAAAAGTTACAAATAACAGATTAACAGGTCAAGGGAGGCTAAAGACAACCACATATATACTGGAAAACGCGGACTTCTTCACAGCACTGTAATTCTAACTTATCTACATTAGTCTTAATAGCAACCCAAAACATAATTACAGTTTACGAAGTCTTGCATCAAAACAATTTCACATTTTTTCAAAGACGGTATTGAATTTTTACAGGAAAATTATGGTGAGTATTGGTAGAGCAGGTAATAAAATAGAAATCATTTAAAAAGAAATGAATGCCAGCACAAAAACTGTCTTGGACTCACAGAAGTTCACTTAAAGATAGATTTCTGTAAATTCGAATGTCTCATTGAGTAACTTTTCATCGCCAACGCGAGCATTTTAGGGTGACCATTAACTTAAGAAGGGCCATAACATTGTTTTAGCAAAAGTCACAAGATAGCTAACATGTTTTGTAGTATATATAATATGTAATACCCCAGACAGCATGGGAAAACCAACAGCTAATTTGTAACTCCTCCAAACCATTTTCCTCTTTTAGCCAAAATTTCAAAATATGCAAGCAGTAATTCTTAAAAAAATAAAAATTGATGCATTATATTAAGTAAGTTATCCGCATATCATAGTTATTCAATTCAACACACAGAAGATTAATACTAAGCAATGTTATCAAATAGCAGTGCAATAAGCCTATAATGTTAGCAGAAATCGGACAAATTGTTATTGTTCGGCTATAAGCTATTTAATACAAAATACTTTCAACTAGTGACTATAGTGACGTTAAAGCTATGTAGTGTGGCAGAATTCAAACAAACTGTTATTTTCCACAATTCGTGGTTGACAACACCAATACTAAGTGATAAGCTCTATCTAGCAACAAAATCTGAGACAAACCTTCTAAGTCAAAATCCCTTCCATCTTTAAAAAAATTTCTTGCTAGCTCCATCTGAAAGAAAATGATACAAATTGATAAGAAAAGTGCAGTTAAAAGCAGAAACTGTCAATCCATTCAATGCGAAGTTCTAAGAAATTAAAAAATCATGAATGAAGATAACGGCAATACAAACATATATGAAAAAATGATTGAAAATTCCGTTAATCCCCCAAATGCCCCAAGTACAAACTAAATTCACAATTGTAAGTGTTGATCTTTATACAAAACATGAAAAAGGGTCTCCAAAGTTTGTTGCTTTATAGTTTTACCTCATCAATGAGACCCTTTTCAAATTCGATCCATGAGGTAGGGTTTTTGCAATCTATGAGTTCATTGAAAGACATACCGAAGAAAGCAGGGATGTCTTTGTAGAAAGGGTCACGAACAATTGTGTCCATGATGTCAAATAACAGAATGGGAAGTTTTCTGTTTGATGATGACATGTTTGTGATTATTGTTGAATTTGAAAGTGAAGGTTTGAAGTAATGTGTTGTTGGTGGTGGTGTTCTAAGTGGTTTGTTGTGGATTGAGAAAGAGGAGAATGGTACTCCAACACTAGGTAACAACATTTTTCCTGTATTTTTCATTGGTTTGTCGATTACTGTAATTTATGGACCCTCTTTCTTGTAAACTGAAGTCCAAAGAGGAACAACTGGTTAATGACTAATAATAATTTTTTTTGTCCATAATATATTATGGAGTTCCACATGGCTTTATCTTTTTTTATTTTTTTTATTTCCAAAAGCTGTTCCACATGGTTTATATATGCAAATGAAATTCATTATTGTTGAAGTTGTCATTTGTTGACCAAAACATAAACTATCATTTTTACAGTTTACTGTCTTAGTAAATAATTAACCATTTGATTAGTATTTAAAAATTATTACAAATTTTATAACAATTGATTATATTTCTTAAAATTAATTTTTTACTTTTTGTAATGACTCCTGTTAGTGATTAGTAATATTAGTATTGTTAGTTTTTGTTGATGTTTGGGATCAAACTTGCAATATTTTTATCACTCAATTCTCTAACTCCTCCACTTTAGTCATCAAGTCACCTTTATATTTCTTAAAAATAATAGTTTATGATTTTCTTGTTTTTATGAATGAAATTATGATATGATTGATGTCAACTCAATAGAAAATACATATTTGTTTTCTTTTCAAAAGTAATAATTAATGTTATTTATTTTCCTTTAATAAAAAGCTCTTGTAAGGGGAGATCTAGATGATAAAATAGAAATACATATGTAGAATTTAGAACATGACTGTTCAACATATGTAGAAGACGACACTTTATGTTTTATGGATGATTTCAAATTTGAGAATATTTATTTTCTTCAAAATTGGCTTTTTTTCTTGCAATAGTAAATATCTTAACATAAAGACAAGTCAAAACATGTCTCTTCATTTGAGTTATGATTGATCTGTCATCAAGCTAATGAATGAAATAAATTTGGTAGCTTCAAAATAAACATCCAAAGAAGATTGAAATTAGACATGTTTTGATCATATGCATTTCTTAAAAGGGGATGGTTAGCATCTTCCTTATAACATCATATAAGGAAGACTCAAACATCATTTCATTTTACGTCATTTTTTTTTTAATTGAAAGATTATCTTTCAAAATTTGTAAAGCTAACTGAACATGTTTGAAAATAGTTTGAAGTTTTCATACCTTCAACCAAAATTTTGATTGTGTTTATAGATGAAAATCATATATATTTCAGCTTCTTACTGACCCAAGACGTAATGAGACTTAAGGTGATTTTAAATGTGAGATCTTTTATCTTCTAATAATATATTTTAAAATAAAAAATAATTTATTAAATTCTATAATTAATTTTATACGATATTTATTTTTTAATCGATAGTTAAATCGATTAATTCAACATTTATTGAGATAATATTAATTTTAGATAAGATTTTATAATTGTTAGAGTTGAAAATATTTAATTACGAGGGTACAAGTTTTTTTCGAAATCTTTTATTAAGTAAAAATTCATTTATATTCAAAGGCCTAAAACAGTTTAGTTAGTGATCTTAGGCCGAGGGATTCTCATTGTCTAATAACATAATACACTTTTTTTTTTAAAAACAAACTTTTTGTTGACACCAATACTACATAGTATATTTAAATTAGAGACGATATTTAAGCGATCTAAGAACAAACGACAGAAAGATATAATTAATCAACCGCATATTCCAAATTCCATTGTGATGTTGAATAAGTTGAGATACTTGTTTGATATACTACGAGGTATTAGTGGTAGCAACATGAACATCTTATATTAACCGATCATTTGACATTTTCAAGAGCATCCTAGATTAGTCAAGATATATCGACTCTTGCTACCAAATCAAGCTTTAGATTTTCTTAATCAAACTTCTCCACAAGGGGGAGGCAACTAAAGATGAAGCTTACCAACAAATAAATTGGGATGAACAAATTGTTAACAACCTGTTATGCATAAAAATCCAAACAAATTATCTTGTTTGCTTCGACAACTTTTTTCTTTTACTAAAAAATGATCACATTCATTAATTCAAATTATAATATAAATTCAGAAAATTCTTTGAAGAATAGTTGAAATGGTTTCACTCATCATAATTCTATTGCTATTCAAGAAGACCAACCTATTAAATTAAATTTCTTACAAGGTTGCATACAAACTTACAACTTTAAATTAATAGAAAAAAACGATAATTTAGACAACATACTTATAAATATGATAAAATTGAAGTACACATGAACTATTTATGTATTAAAATATGTAAAATAAAAGTCGTTAATTGAAGCTTATAATGAATTAAAGATACTTTATCAATGTAAACTAAATAAACAACAAATCAAGACGATAATACAAAAAAAGTGTTGCATTAAGACGACAAACAAAATAATATCACATTTAGACAATAAAATTACATAAAAATACTAAATAAAACTATATACGAATGAAAGTTATTTATTTAGAGAAGATAAAAAAAACAACTAAAAATAGTGATTTGAATAAAAAAAAAATACATTAAATCACTTATCTCTAATCGAAGAAAAATAAACTTATTTAAGAAATCTAAAATTTTATTCCGAAAACGTCTTAAATATCATCAAATATAATTCATTTTTACTCTATTTAAAAATATCTATCATTTAATATAAAATTTATTTTTTAATGACTATCTTTTATGGTTAAACAAGTAATTATATTTCACTAAATTATTGTTTTATAGATTAAACTAAATTTATTAATAAATATAGAATTATTTATTCATAAAATCTAGCTTAACTTAAAATATCATATTTGTATTTTGTTTAAAATATAAAATAAAGAATTTTAGAAAAAAGAAAAGGAATTAAAGAAGAGAAAGATCGATGGAGTGAGAGGCCGCCAAGCCATCTTCTCAGAAACTGCATTCCTTTCTTCTCAAAATCACCGACCACCCACCCACCCTTTTCAAAACTCTCCACTCTCTTCTTTCCCTTTTCAATCACATGTTTTCCTTTTCAACCACCCTATAGCTTTTCCCTTTCAATTCCCCCAAAACCATGGTTTCCCTCTCAACCAACCCTTTCTTTTACCTCACTTCACAAACTCCTTCCCCTTCTACTACATTTCATCTACATCACAACAACGTCAATCCATTCTATCACTTTAAACGAACTAATAATGTTGTCTGTGCTTGCATCGCTCCTCCAAGAAACTTCAATGCTCAAGATTCCTCCGCCATTCAATTCAATGTAACACACATATATTCTTTCCATCTTATTTCATATTACACTTCAACAAGTTCATTCCTTTTTGCTTTCCCATATTTTGTTTTCCTCTTTTTTGTTTAATTTTTTTTGTGGGGTTTGTAAGTAACTCAGTTTGGTTTTCTGGGCATCGCCAAATTTTATTCTTTTTTGTTTTGTTTGTTTGGTTTTTTTCTTTTTGACATCAATTGTATTGCTACTTGCTAGGGTTCATCAAAATCAGAACAATTAAGCACAGTGCGGGATCATGAGGATGATTCTGATGTTCTTATTGAGTGTAGAGATGTCTACAAGTCTTTTGGGGAAAAGAAAATCTTAAATGGTGTCAGCTTCAAGGTGATCCATTATATGATTGTTCTTACTTATCTTTTATATGTAATTCCATTGATTGTGATACTTAGGAGGATGTGTTTGGATAGATAACTTAGTTAAGTACTTATTCAATGGTTGGTTGTCGTATAAGAGTCTATGTATAAACTATTTCTAAGATCGGAGAGGGGACAGCGATCAACTCTGCATAAACTGAAAAGAGCTTACAGATATATCAGAAATTATTTTCATAAGTTAGGTTAAAAAAACTCTATACCCAAGTGTTTCCTATAGCACTATAGGGCAGCCTAAATTGTTCTGCGATTTGCTTTACAAAATGTTGTCAAATAGCAGTTATAGTAGCACTCTTGCATAGAGAAATTTGAACAAATCACTATTTTTCGCAGTCCGCGGTTGACAACACTAATGCTTTATCAAAAACCAATTATTTTATAAATGAAGATATTAGGGAAAAGTTGGAGGAGACCTTGCTGATTGTGAGCTTACTAAAATATTTCCACCTTTTTTTTTTACATTATGAATAGATCAGACATGGTGAAGCTGTTGGAATAATTGGCCCATCTGGAACTGGCAAATCTACAATTTTGAAGATTATTGCGGGACTTCTTGCTCCGGACAAGGTTAGTGCCAGATTTGGGCATGTGATTTTTATTGAATAATAATTGACCTTACTTCTTGAGTGTTACCCCTTTTCTATTGATCAGGGAGAAGTTTATATCCGAGGTAGAAAGAGAGGTGGTTTGATAAGCGATGATGAGATATCTGGTCTTCGGATTGGATTAGTAAGTTTCACAGTTATCTTTGACATGCATATTCTTAAGTGCTATTACTTTGTCAGCTTTAATTTAATTTATTTATCTGTAAACAGGTGTTCCAAAGTGCGGCACTATTTGATTCTTTGACTGTCCGCGAAAATGTTGGTTTTCTCTTGTAAGATGCAGGCTTAATCTTGACTTTGAAATTTCACTTCCTTTTTAAGATTGTTGTGTAAAGGGTGATAAAAGTTGTGTATTTAATAGATTTCTTTCTTCTGCAATCCTTTTCTTTTTTGTTTCTGACCTTGTTTTTGTTCAGGTACGAACACTCAAGCATGCCTGAGGAACAGATATTGGAGCTTGTCAAGGAAACCTTGGCTGCAGTTGGTTTGAAGGTATACTTCATATACATGCAATACTTGGTTCATCCATTAACATCTGGCAATGAATACTTCATCAAAGAGTAGAAAAAATAGTATATGTTTTCTTTCTGCCGTTGAAAATTAGTTTCATATAGATACAGCTGGAGTGGTTAATTTGCACCATGCTTTGCACATTTTAGTTTTACAGTCATTTTGTTTTATATGTATAGAATAACTCCTTATCCACCATTTTTACAGGGAGTTGAGGATCGACTTCCTTCCGAGTTATCAGGTGGAATGAAAAAACGAGTTGCTTTAGCTCGATCTATTATTTATGACACCACACAGGATTCAATAGAACCAGAGGTATGTTAACTTCTGAAATTTCTCCTTTCATATTCTTAAGTGTCCAATCCTCCCTCTGATTATCAACTATTTAATGCCATTTCACGTGGTTCCGAATTAATGTTTGAAATGCCTACACAAGGCAGGGTTGTCTTTAGTTAGTACTTTTATTTGCTTTAGATGAGTTTCATTTATAAATTCAAGCAGTGTTATTTGTTTGTTACATGAATTAATTTTGTTTTTTTTTTAATACAATTATCTTCAATTTTTAGTTTGTGTTAGCAGAACCCCAGTTAGGTTGGTTAATTTATTGTAAATTACTATTGTAATAGCTAGTTTGTTAGGTAGTTAGAGAGGGAATGACAGAGTATATATAAAGGAAAGAAAAAATAGTGAGAAGTCTTTTGTTTTAGGGTTAAAATTGAGAGGTAAATTATGGGTATCTCCAATGCATGATAGGAAGGAAGGTGTTGGAAGTTCTGCCATAATTACGGTGTGCCCCTAGCCACCTTAATTGGGGAATTGGTGTTGCCTTCATTGTAGTCTGCAACACTTTCATTGTGTTGGGCGGGAGGTGCTGGGTTTACTGCCACATTGCCTAGAGATATGGCCTAAGCAGTGCTTTTAAAGCTTTGACAGTTCTCACATACAACTTACAAGCCGGTTTAGTATAGTTGAGATAGACCCAACCCAAATTGTAAGATGGTATCAAAGCATGTCCTAGATCTGTTGTTGGGCTACTCACATTGTTTGCACTCGTGGTTCATTGGATCTAGGTGTGAGGAGGCCGTTGGCAATTTCGCCTAAATTGCGGTCTTCCCCTAGCCGCCTTGATTGCAGCATTTGAGTTGCCTTGATTGCAGCCTCCAACACTTTCATTGTACTGGGTGTGAGAGCCTGTCTAACAGCCTGACTTCTTCACTGAGTTCAAACATGACCATGGTTATGGTATCCCATCCTCGTGGTCAAGGTTGAACTCAGTGGAGGAGTCAGTTACAAGATGGGTTTAGTCCCACATCGCCTAGGCACATGACCCACGTAATGCTTATAAAGTTTGGGAAATCCTCATCTTACAAGTAGGGTTGAGTTACGACCAACCCAAAGTATAAGAGAAAGAACAGAGTAGAGTCTTTGGTTTTAGAGGGGAAGTTAAGAGGGGAATTCTGGGTATCTCCAATACTTGAGAGGCAAGATAGTCATCTTAACAATTGTGTACTATTGGGTCTCAGTTCTGTATTTCATTGATACTGTATAGAAGGAAGTTTCTATAATAAAGGCGCTGTTTTCCTGAACCATTATCTATTAATTTTAACTTTTATAAGGAATAAATGCGACTGTAGTTAGACAGTGATTTTGGCTTTGGTTATGTTTACTGTAGAGTAAAAACAAAGTGAAATTCTATAGCTGAGGGTTCTTTGTGCTTTTATTATATGAAAAGATTCAATTGATATTATGCAATGACGCAAGCCATGGAATCTTATTATAGAAACTTTTAATATAGCTGAGGGTTCTTTCTGCTGTTGTTACTTTTAATATAAAAATCATCTTCCCTCAACCACATGTAGTTCCTGTGGTTAGTTTTTGTGGGGAAACTTCTTATACATCTATTGCAGTTGATGTTATTGCCTATATCTGCAAGTCCACAATTTTACTATTTATTCATCAGTGCCATTGCCAATGATTACATTAAGGAGAAATCGGACAAATGTGTATAATGCAAAAAGTAGGGATCATTTTATGTGAAGAATTCCGTCTTTGTGCATATCCTCTTCCTAGTTATTATTTGTTCATAAAACTAGACTCAATGGCTTTCAGTTATTTTATGGCAGCACTAAATTTTCCAACTTCTAAGATACTTCCTGTCACTGATGTGACTTTTACTGTTATTTAATCAACATGCAACTTCCTCCTTCATTTTCCTTTCTCTCTTTCATGTCCCTAAAAATATAAACAGAATTTTACACTTATGTATAGGTGCTCTTGTATGACGAACCAACAGCTGGACTTGATCCTATCGCATCTACCGTTGTTGAGGATCTGATTCGCTCTGTGCACATAAAAGGGCGAGATGCACTTGGAAAACCTGGGAATATAACATCTTATGTAGTAGTTACTCACCAACATAGTACCATTAAAAGAGCCATTGATAGGTAAGGAGATTCACATGATGGTTGAACATCTTCTTGGTAGTTGGTACGCCTGAACCCTCTTAATTTGCTCACAATTTATGTACCTTAATTTGAAAAAATATTGCATAAGTACAGGTTGTTGTTTTTACACAAGGGAAAGCTTGTTTGGGAAGGAATGACTCATGAATTTACTACTTCAACAAATCCAATTGTTCAGCAGGTTTGTTTTGCTTTGTCAGTTACTGACAATATAATGAGTTTGTTTGAGTTCTTTAATTTCAAAATTTCACTTTCTTTAACATGTAGAAATGTTCACATTAAAGAAAATACTCACACACTTGAAGAATGAAATATTGAAAGAATCTTGTTACAAGTTTTTTTAATAACAACTTATTGTTTAAATTGAAATTAGCTTTTGCCTTTCAAAATTTTCAAATGCCTTCTCAGTAAACTCTCCATAACTGTTTATGAGGATTTTTCTGTATGCGAAGAACCTTAAATTTATTTTGATTGTCATATGCTAAAAACTAATCCAAAATGGGCCGGATTTGTTTTCGATATTGTTATTTGCATACAAGGCTGCAAAACATTCTGGATTAAAACAAACTTTCCTGAATTTAGATTATAAATTATAAACTTAATGACTGATAACTGAAATATTATTATTTGTTTTGTTGCTGTGGCAGTTTGCATCCGGAAGCCTAGATGGTCCTATTAAATATTAGAACAGTACTGTGGTTGTAAACGATGTATTATTATTGTTTATATCTTGGCTTCTATTGAGTTGCAAATAGGAACGGGAATGGATGTAGCTTTCAAATGACAACATATGAGATGAGCAATAAATTGGTTCAACAAGGGATTAAGAGGTTTTGTAAGGTTGGATTTGGTATAGAATTTGGCATTCATGGTTGAATTGGAAAGCTTGAGAAGGACATGTTACTGGTTGTTGCGGGACTTGTCTCATTGTCTACAGCATATTGCATGCAGACCACAAGTACCCTGCGGAAGTGAGTAGAAGAGATTGATAGAACCCATTGTATTAACATTATTTGTTCTATATACGGAGTACTTTATGTGCTAAATTAAATTACATGCTGCTTTTTGTAACACAGTTCAATATAATCAATAAGTTTGCTTCATGGTTTTTGTTATTTTTCCTTGCAACCAACTAATTGAGCTTCTGTCTGATTTTTATTTATATCTGTTCCTTATTTTGCTGAAAATTTCACACTCCCGTCTCTTATCTTCATATACTCGTTCACTGTTCTATTATGGTTAATGAATTGAAAGGTTGAATAACTATACATTTTTTTTATCTCTGTTGGGCATGCTAAGGTGTATAAATTATCTCTATGATCAAAAGATGGGATGTGGTTAAACAATGTTACAAATTTGAAGTTATTTTCCTAAGTTATTTATTTATTATAACAAAGTTACAAGTTATTTTTATAAGTAAAAATAAGAGGATCTTAATAAAATGTCAAAAACAGCTTATGGACATAAAGATATATCATAAGCTATTATCACGAATTCCCCTAAATTCTTACACGAATCCGAATGTTTAGAGATAAACTCAAATACGCCATAAATAAAAATTCTTTTAAACATTGTAAGTTCACTGGTTCCTCTTCGTAAGGGAAAAAGTCTTGTGAGAATATCATTTCAAATCATAGTAAAAATAAAATTATATTTGTGAGTACATACCAGACTACCACATTTATCTTGTCTGCACTTACAACTGTTCCCTACACTTGATCAATTTGCTGTCAAATGCAAAACAAAAACTAAAGGGAAACTTTGGTTCCCCACAACCAAGATATCATACATGTTCTATAAACATGAACATGCTAATAACTCTGCAAATTGATGACCAAGATCAAAATTTCACAATAACTAGACTAGATACAAAGGCATGTTTCCTGCTAAGCCTCCACTGGTTATAAAAAACATGGTATGGGAATGAATGTGATAATGTGCATTGTAAAGTTGACCGACCAAGTTCTAGCAAAGAAGAACAACAACTGAATGACGTAGGACTTGTCTTTTCTCGGATAAAATTTTCACCATAACCATCCATTCTTTCCCAACCGAGTGATGCAGGATTAGTCTTTACAGTTACACTCTATCCGAAGTCACAAATGTTTAAACTTGTATCGTGACATCTGGTTGTGTCATTTATGAGACACAGGATGTCTGTGTTCACTTGAAAGTTGAAACAAGAAGGCAGCTACCAAATTACAAAGTAGTGGAATTTACAGGAGAAAGATTGTCATAATGAAATGCATCAAATCAAGCTTTGGTTTGGAGAATGTATTTTCTTGCCCGGGAAGAACAGAATAGAACAACAACGCCAAAATCAAAACTAACAAAAGCACTTATAAAGAAAATCCCCACAGATATTGGTCCGTCCATCTTATCTTCCCTAAAATAACTGCCATGCTTTGATGGAATCCTTCCATCATCACATGTTCCACTCAAAGATTCCAAGCATAAATCCGGATTTCCAGCAAATGCACCAGGAAATCTTCCATACCCTTGCTTCTGAGGAACATACCCTGAGAAACAATTATAAGACAGATTCAAGATGGTTAGATCTTGAAGCGTCGAAATGTTTCCCGGGATATGTCCTGACAGGGAATTATGCGACAGGTCTATGGCTTTCAAACTTTGCATTTTCTGCAAACCAGGAAGCTGTCCATTAAGAAAATTGTATGACAAATTCAAATATTGTAGGCCAGCTAGGCCAAATAAGCCCCTTGGAATCTCCCCATGCAGCAAGTTATTGGATAGATCGATTCCAAACATCGATGAAAGATCATACGTAAAACTAAGTTGATTGTTATCAGAAACAACTACTGAAACTCTTGGTTCAACCTTACTTTCTTCAACCAAAAGCTCTTTAACAGTAACATTCCTTGTGTTAAATACTAAGCTACCCTTCAAATTAATATCAGGTATAAATCCAGAAAACTTGTTGTGCGACAAATCCAATGTTTCTATAGCTTGAAATGTGAACAACCAACTAGGCAACGTTCCATCAAATTTGTTCCTAGCAAGAGAAAGATACCTGAGGTTTATCCATTTGGTTATTGCATCATTCAAAGATCCAGAAAGGTCATTGGAACTAAAATCTACAATCTCCAAAGATTTACATCCAGCCAAAGTGAGTGGAATAGCCCCAGAAAACCTATTGTCGCTTATATCTAGTATCCTCAAGATATCCAATGCGTCAAACTCTGGTTGAATTACACCCGAAAGGTTGTTGTTATTAAGTATTAGAGCATACAACTGAAAGCACCCAACAATGCTGAATGGAATGGTACCGGACAAAGAGTTGTGTGAGAGATCAATGACTTGAAGATAAGTCAAATTTCCGATTCTAGCAGGAATTTCTCCTGAAAGAAGATTGTGTGAAAGGAACAAGGCCTGCAAGCTTTTCAACTCGGTAATTTTCAATGGAATTTCACCAGAGAATTGATTATAAGAAAGGTCAAGAAAAACAAGGCCAAGTTTCTCAGTGGTCTCTGCAATTTTATTTGGAATTGGACCAGATAAATCATTATTACTCAAGTCCAAAACAACAAGTTTCTCTGAGAAAACAAGCCTAGGATATATTCTATACTTCAACTGGTTCCTTGAAAGGTTCAAATGAGTCAAACTTTGAAAAGAAGCAATACAAGCAGGTAATCCCCCAACAATAGAATTGTTGGACAAATTCAACACAGTTAAAGACTGAACAGAAGCTGCAAAGCAAGGCAAAGTACCTGTAAACTGATTGGAAGCAAGGTTGAGAAAAACCAAATTCTGATGAAAATCAACAAGATTTCCATTTAAGAGATTGTTTTCAAGGTTCAAATACTTCAGAGACTTCGAGTAAAGCAAGCTTTCAGGTATACCACCACTAAATGAACACAAACCAAGATGGATTCTTTCAAGATTTGCAGAGAAGTTACCTATCCAAAAAGGAAGTGAACCTCCCAAAAATGGATTCTCATTCAAAACAAGCTCAGTGAGATGGTTAAGCCTCATGAAAGAATCTGGTATTCCACCATGAAACCTGTTGTGACTAAGATCAATAACTCTAAGGTTAAGTAAGTTCCCAAAACAAACAGGTAGAGTGCATGTGAAACTGTTGTGAGACAAAACCACCTTGTTGAGATACAAAAGGTTACAAAAGTTAGGGTGGATTTGTCCTGACAAGTTCATAGAAGTTAGGTTGATGGAAATCACTCTACCAGTAGTATTGTCACAGGTGATTCCATTCCATGAAGTACAATTGAAGCCAACCCAATTGGATAAACTTTGGCTAGGGTCATGCAGCAATGACTTGAACCATAAAAGAGATGTTTTGTCTTGTGGGTTAATATCAATTGAGTGAGAAAGGGTTGAAAATAGAAGAATAAGGTAAAGGAGTGTGAGTGAAAGCATAAAATGTTGGAGGGGCATGGTAAAGGTGTGATTTTTGAGGAAGAGTTTGAAGATGCAAAAGAGGAACTTGAAGATTTTTTTTTTTTTTTTTTGAAGATTACAATGAATACATGAGGGGGAAAAACACAAAGGAAGAGAGGACAAAAGAGAAAGAGGAACAACAACAATAACAACTTACATTGGTGTTTCTTTCTTAGGTTGGTGGTGTGTATCACAGTGATGATAAAGTGGCTTTGGAGTGCTTTCTTCCCTCTCTTTACTTTCTTTTTTGTATTCCTTTTTCTTTTTTGTTGCCAATCTCTTCCCTTTTCCTTTTAAAACTTACGCCAACTTTAATTTACTATATACTTTAACTAAGTTCTTATAAGTAGCTTATTTGTATTTGTATCTAATTGAAAAAAAGAATAAAGACATATATAACTAACAAAAGTGTTATAATTTTTCTTCACTTATTAATTTTCTTCTTTTAAATTATTTTTATATCACTCTCTCTTACAATATCATTATCACCTATCTATTTTAATTATCTTTCATATCTTATTGCATATATTCCTATTCCAGTAATTTGATGTGGGTGAAGCAAATGTGACGTTTGATATGGGTTGTATGTAGTCCTTACTTTTTCTCCTTACCCCACATAAAATTTTCACTTATTTATCTATAAATTGTAAAATAACAAAAAATGGTGTACAATACTAGTACACAAAATGATCAATAAACGCTTGCCACAATGTGATTTCAGTTCCGCAGCCGCTACTATGCTTCTTTTGTTGCTAAAACAAACAAACTTTTTTTGTTTTACTGTATGATTGACTATATTATAATGATTTATCGCAATTAAAATGAAACATTAACTTAATCACCAATTTAAATAATCGTCTAAACATATTATCTATCTAAACATCATGTGAATCAATATTGCTACGTGATATAACTCCAACTGCGTTGTTTTGTCTAATTTTTGTTGTATATTCAACTTCTATCAAATAATTTGAATTTGCTATGGTATGAGATCTTTTTACTCAATAAATAGAAATTGATGACCGTTCAATTAAAATAGTATAATTTATACTTTAGCTCAATATTTTAAATAATAAAATAAAAATTTATATATTTGTGAAAGCATTTAATTTTGACAACACAACTAATAATTATCCTTATAAAAATCAATTTCCTTCCATAGTTTTTAAGAATTAGTTTCAGGGTTCAACCCCTTCCTTCCACCTTTTCTTGCACTAAAAATATGTCATGCTTAATTCATGTAGCTACTACAAGCCTTTTTTTTCTTCTTTATTATTAATTAATTTTTTTTTGTCAAAATCTTCTTCCACTTGATCAATTGAGTCCTACTTCATTCAAATATTAAATTTATATCGATTAATTACTTAAATTAACTGAGATCTATTTAACTGATCTAAACATATATTTTTTTTCATTTGCCATAAATCACATATAGATTAAATATAGAGTTGACTTTGTGCTTGTACCTCCAATTCGTGAGGGATTTCATTTTTTTAATAATATAATAAAAACATTTGTAGACAATACAATTTGAAGATTAAATTGATGATTTTGCTTAAAAAAATATTAGAAAGATGATTTTTTTTTTAATAGATAGAAGTTCATAGTAGATTTAAGTTGTATTACAATGTTATTCTCAATTTAAATAAAGTAGTTTGTATTTTTTGTGTTTTATTTGATCAAAATATAATATTTTAAAATAGTTTTTAATTATTAAAATTACACTTTTCTTTTTATTAGAGACTCAAATTTTAAGATTAGAATAAGACATCTAAAATGTTTAAGACGATCCTGATAAAATAATCAACCGACTCATAATTCTATCATTTGCATGGTACTGTGTTGGGATCAAATTTTCACATCGATAACAAAAAAAAAATTAATACAAAAATACATTAAAATATAGTACTATTAAATTTTAAGGTAAATTACTTTTTTGGTCCGATATCTTTTTTTTTTAATTTGATCCCCTAGTTATTTTTCGTTACATTTTAGCCCCGTAACTATATTTTTATTCATTAGTTTCGTCATTTTTGTCACATTTGAGCTCAAACAGTTAAATCAATAATTCTTATCAAAATAAGTCTATAGACTAAGATATCTAACTCACGTATATGAAAGTCAAAATTAGGTGTTTTTAAATTTTAGGTTTATTCTTCATTATTTTAAGGTTTTCATATTCTTCACCAAATATCACAACAAATCTTAAAGTGGTACAACAAAAAACACAAACATGTCAAGCAATAAGAACATACCAATGAAATTAAGCACACACACATAGAGTTAATACATGAAAAGCAAAAATTTAATCACAGTATCCCGTGCTTTCTTCAAATATTCAATAAACATAAACGCTTAATTGAAATTGAATAGATAGAGTTTTTTCTCCTCAAATCGAATAGTTGAGAAACCCTAAAAGAGCCATAGAGAGAGAGAGAAAAACGAATCTTGCTATAGCCACAAGTTTGGGTTTTGGGGTTGAAAGAGTTTTGTTCCTTCAACAACAGTTATTCAAATAAGATCACCTAAACTTTCTTTTTACATTATCCATTTTTGGTTTTATGATGAGTTTTTACATTATCCATTTTTGGTTTTATGATGAGTTTGAGAATTTTAGAGTTTATTAATGAATTTAGAAATTTGAATTTTTTTAATTTTGATTTGTCTAGATTTTAAGAGGAAGATGTGTTGGGTTCCTTAGTTTTGAATAATTATTTTTTAAAAATATGAATAAAAAACCTAAAATGAAGAAGAAAAACTTTGAAAATAATAGTATTGACTTTTACACGAGTGAGTCACACGTCTTAGTTAAAAGATTAATTTAACAGTTTGAGCTTAAAATTGACGGAGATAATCAAATTGATTAATAAAATTATTGTTAAGAGATCATAACAAAAAGAAAAATAACTAGGAACCAAAATGAATCAGAAAATAAGTTAAAGAGATAAAAAAAATTTAGAGTTAATTATAGTTTTAGTCCCACTATTTTTATTGATTCACGAAATTGGTATTTTAAAAATCGACATTTTGGACTCATCTATATGATTTTTGAACAAATAATCATGTGAAATACTTTAAATAATATGATATATGATACTAAAATGATTAACACCAATGAAATTATAATAAAACACATTAAAAACTTATATTTCAACTTTAAATTTTTTATATTTTTAATTTAATTAATTACATTTAAATAACTAATGCATTTAGATAATTATGTATCATATAATTGTATTATATGTCATGTAATAAAAATATATTAAATTATTATTTTTTAATTTTAAAATTTAAAAAAAATTAAAAATATAAATCTTTAAATTGAGAAAAATTCCAAAAATCGATAATAATAATAATAATAGAGGACTACAATCTTAATTAAACCTAATTCAATATCAGGAAAGAAAAAAAAAGTAACATGAGTTGCTGCTATATACACAGATTATTAACTCTCTCTCACACACATTCTGTGTCTCTGTGTTTATCTATCTCAGACTCAGAGTTCCCCAACCGCATAAACACCTTCTTCATTCATCCATCCTCCCAAGTTCCTTTCTTTTTCCTCTTTCGATATTCAATAACTTCGTAACCATATCTCTGTATTACTATTATCCAATCATCTTCTCCAATATCAGTTACCAATTCCAAAACTCATTCCTCTAATTGATGGATGGGCCATAACCTTCTTCTTCTTCTTCCATGGCTATCCAAAACTCTTTCTCTTCTCCCCTTTTTCTCATCTTAATCCTTCACAGACTACCCATTAACGCCCTTGATCTTCTTCTCATTTTTCTCCATACCCTTTTATAGCCATCAATCACTCTAAAATTTTCAACTTTTTTAATTCTGTGGAAAAAAATTGAATCTTTGTTGTGAACTCAAATACCCTTTTGAATTTTAATGGCTTCAGTGTTGGTTCATCATGTGGTGGGAGATCTGACGGTGGGGAAACCGGAGTTGGTTGAGTTTCATGTGACTGAGACAGTGGAATCTGCGATTAGAGCAATAGCAGAATCACCTGAAGGTAGCATACCTATTTGGAAGAAGAGATCTCATGGTGTTATTGATAATAGTGATATGAGACAGATGAGATTTGTTGGTATTCTTAGTTCATTTGATATTGTTGCGTTTTTAGCTAAGACTCAGTTTTTGGAGGATCAAGATAAGGCTTTGAAGATGCCTGTTTCTGAGGTTGTTGTTCCAAATAATTCTTTGCTTAGGTTGGTTGATCCTGGAACAAGGTTAGTTCCTTTTTTTCTTCTTCATTTAGTTTTAGTTTTGAATTAATTTAATTTGAATAGAACTTGAACTTCAAGTCATGATTTAGTTAGAGTAGATTTGTTCCTATTAATCTCTCTACCTTATGTTTGTTGGCATGGTTTAAAATTATACTTTTTTTTTTAGTGATTTGTGCTGCTAATTTGTAGTGAATTTGACTTTGATTTAACTGGTGTGTGTTGTTAGGAAGTTCAAGAATTGTTTTATAATATTTGCTCAGACGTGTAAGTGTCTCATATCACGTTTCACTTTTTTGAATTATTTGTTGTGTCTTGTATCTGTGTCTTCATAGATGAAAATTGAATGTATGTTTGAGCCCGTCATCTCGAGTTTTGTCTAGGATCTGTCCTTAATGTTAATGGTTTTCATATGTTCATGGCAGAAGGAGTAAAGCAGAATTTACCATATATTTTAAAGGGAAATGATGTTTTTTGATTCTAGTCTACCAAAAGGGAAAGGGATGTCTAATGATTGTTAATAATCCCCTTTTGTGTAGGGTGCATGTTTAGTATCTTTGAACTTAGCCTTAGCGTATGGCTACTTTTTCTACCTAATTTATTATTCTCTTTTTTTTTTTTTTCTTCACACTTTTGTGTAGATATTGATGATTCTTTATCTGTCTCATTCTCAACAGAATTTGGGACCTTATATATGATCCTAAATATACGGTGGCCTAAAGCCTTGAATCTGTGGCTACCGTTCCTTTTTTAAGAACAAAGGTGAAGCATTTTATGTAAAAAATGCATGATGTATTATTATTGTATTTATCTGATATTGGGATAAGCCAAAATAAGATAAATGTTTCTCTGCTAATGTGTGATCACCCTTCTTATCATTGCAAAATAAAATGACTTAATGCTTATGGGTGTTTGTCAATTTTTATAGACTTGACAACTAAGTATAATTAACAAAGCTTATTTTAAAGTTTGTTTGGTGATCACTCAAAATGTGAAAAACTAGTTCTTGTTTGATCAGTGTCTGAAAACAAATCCGATGAATTATGGTTTGAAGCTAACCATCTCATATCTGAGTCAAAAGTTTCCTCATTTCCCTCTTTTTTCTGTTTTCACTCTATCAGAATTTCAAAAGAGCCATCGATAATTTAAGAAATGTCATTTGATATAAGATTAATTTGAAAAATCTAGACCATTTACATTTTTAAGCTAGTTTGAATTGAAGTGTTTAGTTCTAATTTGAACAGTCAGTTTTCTGATTTATTTCTTCTGATTAAGGTTGATAGATGCATTGGACATGATGAAGCAAGGTGTGAAACGTTTGCTCGTTCCGAAAAGCATATTATGGAAGGGCATGAGTAAGCGATTTTCAGTTATCTACTATGACAAGTGGAACAGGAATCCTGAATCTCCTAGCAGCAGCAGCAACAATCTACTTGCAAACCTAAACCGGAACTCATCGTCTAGTACATCTATCCGTGATAAGTACTGTTGTCTCTCCAGAGAAGACGTACTTCGTTTCATAATCGGTTGTCTTGGAGCTCTAGCTCCACTTCCTCTGACTTCCATTTCCGCTCTTGGAGCAATTAATCCAAACTACAGCTATATCGAATCCTCCACTCCCGCCCTCGAAGCAACTCAAAAGGTTCCTCAAGATCCTAGTGCAGTTGCGGTAATAGAAAGCACGCCGGACGGTCAATGTAAGATAATCGGAGAAATTTCTGCATGCAGATTATGGAAATGTGATTACTTAGGTGCTGCATGGGCATTAGCCAATCTCTCAGCAGGACAGTTTGTCATGGGAGTTGAAGATAACGTTACCTCGCGATCACTTCCGGAGTTATGTGTCAATTCAAAAACCGGAGATAATGATTTGGTTAACGGAGGCGGTTCGAGAAAGCCGAAGAAATTCAGTAGTAGGAGTGTCGGATTCTTCAATAATTCGGCAAGCCATAACTTTGGTTCAAGGAGCATGTATAGGGGTAGAAGCGCGCCATTGACGTGTAAAATGACTAGTTCATTGGCAGCAGTAATGGCTCAGATGCTATCTCATAGAGCAACTCATGTTTGGGTGACTGAAGATGAGAATGATGATGTTTTAGTTGGTGTGGTTGGATATGCTGATATATTAGCTGCTGTAACAAAACCACCTACAATCTTCATTGCTGCTAATAAATCTTCTACAGAAGGGTTTGGAAATGAAATTCAATGTTGAATTTTGTTTAATAGTTTGTTGTCACTTTGGTGATAAAATAATACATTGAGACTGAAAATGGGTTTTGTTGTTTGCTTCTATAATTATGTTGTATTATTTGGTAATGACAATAAAAAGTTTGCATGTGCTTTTGATTTGATTGATATTGGGAGAACATGGAGAAAATAATGTTGATTGGAAAAATTAAATTAAGAGATGGTACAATATCATATATTATTTGAATGAAGGGATGTAAGAGAGAAAGAAAAATGAAAATTTTATTTATGACTAGATCAGACTCATTTGAATAATAATACTTGATTTTCTTAGTTTACCTTAATACTTTATACCTTATGTTTGAGTATTCTCCTATGTAACTTGTCGGACCAAAATTTTCCGTGGAGTTATCTTTCCGTTAGAGTATTCTCCTAAGTCAACATTTTTCTTTCCTTCTTACTTTTGCTTTCTATTATAATTTATCTTTCTCTTTCACTTTCTAGATATAGTGTGGCATGATTGAAAGGGATTTAATTAATTCAATATAAAATTATTAGCTTCTAGATATAGTGTGGCATGATTGAAAGGGATTTAATTAATTCAATAGTCCTGACATTTAAATATTTCCGCACTATTTTGAGGCTTATATTTTTTTATCTAAACTATGACAGAAAACAACTATAAAGATTAGTATATATTAATCACTTTCATAATATCTGTCTGAAAAATATTATCGAAATAAAAAGTGTCATTATTAGTTCACAATGTGATTTTAATTTCATTTTTCATTTGTATTCTCTAATTAGTATTATGTAATTACTCTTAATTTATTATTCACCACTTTATATTTATATGATAATAAGAATATATTCATAATTAATAAAAAAAAGTAATTTAGCAAAATTATTATTATCATTTTCTTTTTTTATCATATTTTTTAATGCATGAAAAAGTCAAATGCGACAATTATTACGTGAGACAAAAAGAGAGAGTAGAATATACAAAATGGGACTTGCAAATGTTATGGTCTCTTCAAGTTTATCGGGGGTCATTTGATTTATACATAATCAATTATTATATAATTTTATGATTAGTTAATTATTAATTTTTTTTTAATAACTTAGTATTTTTTACATTTAAAAATATATATTTTGTTAGACGTTTTTGTTTTCAAATTCATGATTTAGTTTAGTCACCAAATATATTTTTTATTTTTAACAAAAAGATATTTCAACCATTTTTTTTATTAGAAAAGATATAAGAATAAAGTTATCAAATATAAATGATCGAAAAGAAACCAATCTCAATATATATCATATAATTTTTCAAGTTTATAATTCATTTCCAAATTGTTGACAAAAATTATCCATTTATGGGTTTAAAATTTTGGTCCAATTAAAATTTAGAATTGGTGTATTCTGATTAGCCTATTACTACATTTGTCCTTATCTATAAGATGCTTTTGCAAAACGTGATTATCTATTTTCATAGAACTGTACTCTTAAATCTCTCTCTTGCATGCTTTGAGGGAGATTGTGAAGTAGTAGCTATATAGATTGGTTCATTAATGGACTATTTGGTTAAGATTCGTCTCAATGCAACAGTTCAAATTTTCTCCGACATTATTATGCATCACAAAAAGCAAGAGATAATTTCTACGAGTGGGGATCCTAAAATCTAAACAAATATACTCATTGTGTCATTGACCAAATTGGTAAAACAGACACACACAAAAGTGTTTAGTGAATACAAAATTGCTCTTGAATTATTAAGTGAATACAAATTTTTGGTGTTCAGTTTGAATTATTTTATTTATTTAATTAAATAATTAATTTTTCTAAAAGAAATATCTATATCTATAATTATATATAAAAAGAATTCCAAATTTTGATATAATATTTTTTCTTTCAATTTTATCATAGGATAAAACTATTACATTTGTTATTTTATCCTTACTCACAAATCATATACTATCTTCATCTTCGTCTCTAATTATAAATTTTTGTTATTTTTTCACATATAATAAAAAAAATAGGTAATTAACTTTATGTATAAATATTCCTAAAATACCTTTATATACAGGTATATTTAATTTGACTTTTTTATTTTTTATTTTTTTAGATAA
>JBBPBS010001064.1:3324656-3361563 GCA_037974835.1 Cicer judaicum | reverse complement strand
TAATTATTTATTGCAATTGAGTAAATTTATCAAAATAAACAACGTACTATACTATTTTAATATTTCTCTCCTATTTTAAAGCTTTCTCCCGTTTTGTAGTATAAATTAATAATTTTGTTAATAACTCACTCATATTTTTTCTTCTAATAAAAAATAAAAAAGGAAGAATTATTAACAAAATAGAATAAAATTATTAATTTATATTTATATGCTATAGACATCAAATTAAGAGAGAATTAATGTAATATATTATTTGTTTTGTGAGATCTATTTCGGTGTTTGATATATTTTTTTTGTTTAGTCAAATATATTTTATTTGATTTTATTAATATAATTTAGTTTTTTTAATTATTTTTATTTATTAAATTAATATTAATTATTTATTATAAAAAGAATATGATCATATCCCTCGGATGCGATCTCTTGTTAAAGAAAAAAAAATCTGATCGCATTTCGCATGAAAATTTTTAAATGAAAAAGGATTGAGAACACGTATTAAAGAGTTTTATAATATCTTAACTTTTTACATATATTAATGTATAAAAAAAAAGAACGTACTATTTTTATTAAATTAAACTTATTAATTACTGATGCATTATATCAATATCATAAATATATAATAAAAGATATCACATTAAAAATAATTTCAATAATATTAATTAAAATATACAATAAAAAAAGTGTATTAAAAATTAAAAGAGTAAAATATTTTAAAATAAATATTGTGTGCAAATAAGTCAATTATTATAAGACAAAAAATATTTAATTTTTATTTTTAATGCAATACTAATAATTACTTTTCCAATTATCTCATTAAATTAATTTTTTTATACCATTTTAAAATCAATATCTTCCACTTTAGATTTATATTTATGATAATGGTAATAGTAAATAAATTGATACGAGTATTAAATAATGGTATAGTTTGTTATAAATATTATTATTTATATACTTTTTGAATATATGTGAAACAGTTAAATGGAACCTTAATTTGGCAATTGGCCCCGTTTTTGGCCTTGCGTGCGTGTGATCCCAAGGCAAGTAAAGTTGTAAACCGTTATTATTGAATGCAAATCACATCATCTATATTGATATTGTTAAAATGAGAATGAATTCGGTCATGTTTAATAGTTGCTCGGTTTCAAATTAATTGATCTATTTAAAAAAATTATTTTTAATTTTTAATTTTAATGTATATTTTTTCTTTAATTATACAATTTAATTAATATTGCTTACATCAATTGTAATCTAATATCTTTTATTATATATTTATGGTATCATAATGTATCAATAATTATAAAAAATTATTTGATAAAATTAATATTTTTTAAAATTTTATTTATGTATTTTTTTTAATATGTAGGAAATATTAAAATGACTCATTATCTAAAATGGAGAGAATAACGTTAACAAAGTGTGTAGACTAATCTTATTTCGAGTAACTCCAAAGAATCCCTAAGTTGAGAGTTAATGATCAAAGATTTCAAGTATTAAAATTATTCAAGGGCTGACCTCTTCAATATTCTATCTTTATACATACCATTGTGATTGTGAGCATCACGTACTATTTCTACATTCCCCTTTTAAAAGTGAGCCAACATAACCAAATCCCTTTCAAATTGTAATTTCTGTTCACAAATTGATCTCCAAATTCATCTTAAACACATAACTTCAACTTTATATTCATCTCCAAATTCCAGATCCTTCTGTTTCCACTATTTCTTTTTATTTTTTGAATCTCAACAAATCCCTAAACCTCTTACACAACAAATCACCTCAACGCTAAAAAAAAAACCTAATTTGTGGATTTTTTTTTCTCTTTTGAAGATGAATATGGGGGTTTATCTGAGGATTTTTTTTATCTTTTTAAAAATGATTATAAGTTATCAGAAAATGATTTGATGAGTCATCATTAATTATGATCGTTAATAGATAAATCCAAAGTTCATATATATATATATATATAGATTGTTGATTTTTATTGTAATTAACTTTTAAATAATGAATCACGTTTTTTCAATAAAATGTTACATATGAATGACAGATGTTATTTAAAATATTTTAAAGGTAATTTTGAAAATTTGATGCATGGTGGAGGACTAAGTCTACCCATAAAATATATACAAATATTTTACAATGTACCTCTATAAATACAAAGAAATGACATTTTTATTTTTGTATAAATTTTAAAATTTATAATTTTTCACTATTTCATTATTTGACATTTCTGATAAAAGGTGAGCAATTCTTTTTTTTCAATTTTACCATAAAATTTAGTTTTTTTTTAAATTAAAAAAAAATTATGTGTATCGAAAAATTTATAAATAATTTTTTTGATAAAACTCTATTGTACTGGAAAATTTGAAAGTATATATTTTTAAATTTCTCTACATGAAAATTTGTGAAGAAACTTTCCGATAAATCCTACCGTACAAAAAGTTTTCGGTACACACATCTGTATTGAAAAACTTTTTAAAATTTTTTTAGAAAAAATTTATGTACTAGACAACAATTTTTTTTTTGTACCAAAAATCTTTTAAAATATATTTTGATAACTTTCAAAAAAAATTTACCGATTAAAAAACTTTTTTTTATTGATCCGAATATATTCGAATGAAAAAAAAAAGAATTTAAATTAATAAAATAATAAAAAACATTTAATAGTATATTTTGATATTTTAAAAAATTTGTGGGAGTAAAAGTAAAAATATGGGGTATAAGGTGAATCAATCAAATATAAATGTCATCTTGTTGTGACTGTGGTGACTTAGTGGTCATTTTATTTTGCTAAATGGGTTGGGCCAAGAAGTAGACATACTTTATTGAATATACTTTAAAATATTAAAAACTTACATTTCTCAATTTTCATTAAAAGTAATGATAAAATAAATTATTCCAAAATTTATCCTCTAACCAATTTTTTTGATAAGTAAATTTTTATCTCAAATATCCGGTACAAAATTTATAATTATAAGAAATTTTTTTTTATAATTTTTGATGATATTTGTTTACGAAAAAATTTCAATTCAATAATAGAAATTATTTATGGAAACTTTGTCCAACAAAATTTCCGGTATATTATTTATACTACCGAAATATTTGTGTTTTGAAATTTCTAACAATTAATTTTATTCTATTAGAAATTTTAAATTTTCGATATGTATTATTATTTTTTTTTTTGGTTTTTTTAAAAAAGATTTTTTTGGTTTTTTTTTTAAATTTCTTTTTTGAATTTTTTTTATTTGAATTAGAGATGAAAAAAATACCAATATGTATAGATTTGATAGAAACATTCACAATTGATTAAACGTAAGATCATGTTGCTCAAACTCCGGTTGAATAGTATAATCATCCGTTTGTTGCATCTTTTCGTTCATTTTTCTCATTTTCTCAACGACAGCTCTCCTATTAGATTGTGTTGGATGTCAAACTCGAGAATATTCAATGATGTTTTTCGTTCATCTGATCCTCGCTGATAATAAATTAAATATGTAATAAATGTAAAAAAAATAAAAATAAAAACTGTACTGAAAATTTCAAAAAGAAAAGAAATTTTTAGGAGTTTAATCGAAAATTTCAAATTTCCGATAATTATTTTTCAATACAGAAAATTTCAATGAAATTTTCAATATTTAATGTAAGGTTAAGGGTATTTTAATAAATTTTGACTTAATTTTTTTAAATAAAAGTATATGTTTAAATGTGGTATTAAATAAAAGTAATGTAAGGTTAAGGGTTGTCTGCCTCTATCCTATGCGATTAGTAGGCCAATAGCAATATGAGGGGTGGACAACGGTTGAATTCGGTATGAAAATGGCACACCGATTGAAACCTGTGGTTGAGAATGTTTGGCCCATCTTCGACTGTTTGAAGCATCAGTTGGGGGGAGGGGGGTGGCGATTTGACGGTTTCAACAGGTGGTCAGATAACTTGAGTTGATTTGACGACTTTAACGTACAAACATGTCTAAATATTTGATCATAAAAGTTTTCTCATAATAAAAAAGAAATTGAGAAAATTAATATGGATACAAAAGCATTTCAAATTCAGAATAAGTACAAAAACAAAAATTAAAAAAGAGCAAATGGAGTTAATAGTGAAAATAGGTAGAAACTTGATCAGATCTGGTCTTGAAGAAGATAGAAGATGCAATAATTGCTAGATCTATGTTGAGACTAACAAAATAAGAGTGACTGATATCAGGCTACAACGGATCTGGAACCAACAACAATGTTGTGTTGGAAAAATCTTGTTAGAACTGGAACCTACTATAATGTTGTGCATGAACACGCAAGTCTTGTGAGAGGGGTTGGTAACGGAGTTCTACGAAGAAGACAAACCGGAGCATAAGAGGGGGAGAGATTGAGAGGAGACACTAGGTTAATTTGTTGCATACGCTTGGTTTCATACACCAACAAGGTGAATCTCAACACTCACACCCGTCCAAATAAAGCCGAATGAAACTGATTTTTTCAAAACGTTGACTTGTGACCCGACTTCCATCCGTCCAATTGCTTCACTTTCTATACAGTTTTGTAGGTTCCAGGTCGGACCTTGGATCTGTGTCCACCGCCACTGGATAATCCACATTTATCCTCTTATTCCTATATCTTACATAAATTATACTCTTTTATTTTTAATTTTTTGTTCCACTAAATTTAAGTTCAATTGCGAAAAACAATTAATTTTTTTAACGCAAATATATTTTAAAAAAAATTAAACTTTGTGTGTGTAATAAATTTGTTTAAAAAATTTTCAAAATATATTTTGGGTGTCTAATCCGAATAAATTTGTTTCGAGCATATTTATGTAATAAAAAATTTATTTCAAATTTTTAAATACATAAACATATAACAAAATACATAAAATTTGAGTTTATTTTTTAAAAAGAGTAAAATCAATTTTTTTATTAAAATGTAAGCATATAAATATAACTGGGTGTGTATAGGCTCTTTAAAGCCAGAACGAGTCTTCTCTTGCGGGAGGGGTAGACGGGAAAGGGCAGTCACTCCGTTTTTGAATTGGGTCACGAATGGGATTCGATTTCTTTTAACATCATAAAAGCATTCGAATTTGGCAACCATAAGATGATTCACTTTAGGGGTTTTTTCCTATTGTCCTTGGCAACCAACTAGTTTCTTCTTCATCGAAACGTTTTATGGATTGATCGAAAGAGTTTGAAATTTGTTTAAAAAAAGTAGTGTAAAATAACAAGTAAAATATAATTATTTTAGATAATATTTTATTTTAAATTGTAAACATCGACACTTTTGATTTTTAAATTTTGCAAATAATTTTCCTTTTTTTTCTTTCTAAAACGAACAATTATATTAATTAATTAAAATTATGTTAAAAGTAGAAACTGAATTTAAAACTACTTCATAACTCTACTTCTTAATTCTTTCACAACACCTAAACCAATCTTATATCCGTTATCCCGACGAATATGTAAATATGATCTCCAATTTGTAATATATTAGTTCTTGCACTACTTTTTCTATGAAGTTTTTCTATTAAAAGAGTATAATCAAAACGTTAAAAACATGCGTGACATCTTCAGGGAGACAAAACATCATTGTCTCGTCGTCAATGGTGTTTTTTGTATTAGATTTGAATAATTGTTTTTTGTTGTTGTAAGAGACAACATTTACATTTATGATAGACTTGAATGCCCATATATCTGTATTTATTTTTGAATGTGAGGACTTCTAATTTCTTAATTGTCCCATGAACTATTATGTTTTAGAAATTTTACGTTTTGTATTTTTATTTTTTATCTTTTGGCTCAAATCATAAGTCATTTTTTATTTTACACAAATGTAGTTCATTGTGCATAAGTAATAAATTATGAATTACTTTATAAAATTATTATTTATTAATGATATATAAAAGATAAATTAAAAAAATTAAAAAAAAAGAGAAATTAACAAATAATAAAAGGCATAATGAGAAGAGAGACATTGATGTTTCATTGATATCATAAAATAACTTATAATTTGAAGTAAATTTGTTTGCAATGCAACTTATATATAAGTAGTATTTAAGTTCAGTAAATCGTTTAATTTTTTGTTATCAAGATCAAAGATTTCTTTAACTATGAATTAAATTTGGAGTTTGTAAATTTAAATTTTGACACATTTTCCATAAACAAAATTAATATGCGTTTTGATTTATTCAAAATTTTATTTATTTTCTTCAAAATTTTAAAAAGTTCAGAATTAACAAATTATAATTTGTCTCCTTTAAATGCAAATTCCTATATTTTAGTTTTTTTTTCTACAGAATTAAAATATTTTAGTTTAAAAATGATGAAGTTTAATGTCTATGTAATGTAAAGTCAAATGAAAACAATTTACATTAAAAATACATAAATGATGTGGCAACACATCATTACATGCATATTTAAATGCATACTCATAATAGCATTAGCCATTAACAAATATCATTTTTTTACTCACTGCCATTAACAAATAGCTGAAGTGACACACATCATACTACATGAGCAATAAATTGAGGTGACGAAGAAAGCAGGTTTAAACTCCTCTTCACACCACTATTATATTATATTAATTAATAAATTGAGATTACAAAAAAGGACATCATTCAACGTGCTAATAGGAGAATATTCAAGTAAAAAAAGTTGAAAAGATTACATACCCAAATAAAGAGTAACACTCATACACACTAATTCCATCTTTAGATGTAGACAATTCCAAAACAACTAAATTAGATTGCATTGCATCCACTTATTAAGTAATAAAAGAAACCAGTCAACTTAAAAGTTATTCGGATTAGAAAGCAAATTTGTGTAGTTGAGTAATCACTTGAGTTGGGTTAGTTTGATTTTGTTTTTTTAATTTCATTTATTCACATAAAACTTGGTGATGACCACTAGTTCAACATCTTGGGTTGGTTGATTGCTGATAATTAGCTATCGTTCTTCTTTTATCGAGTTTTAGGATCGACCCAACATTGTTTAGAGTCTTAAAAGTAAATGTTATACTTATAAACATTTTAAAATAAAAAAAAAAGTAACATAAAATTTATAAAAAGAATAAAAATGATCAAGCTTTGATGAACTTATGTAGGTTCGAGCATAGATTAACTCAAATATCAATGAACATTTATATTTAACTGGTCAAAGTAATCAATTTTGCTTTCAAACTTCCAATCCTCATTCTAATGTGTGATTTGTCAAAGATATAAATTATGTTTTTAATTTGAGGAGATAAAGTCACATAATAATCGTATAAGTGAGAATAATATAATACTTACTTTACAATCTATCATCTCTTGAATCATTTATTATTATTATTAAATCATCACTATCGGATTATTCAAACTGAATACCAACTCAACACTTATGAAAACCTAAAAAGAATTCTTAAACACCACTTTAATAAAAAAAAAATATTAATACCTTTTTAATACTAATAATAATAATAATTTAATATAACTTTTTTTAAATTTTATCTTTCTTATTTTTTAAGATGTAAAATATTTTAATTAAATTATTCACTGCAATTTCTTTTAACACTCATGAGACGTTTTACTTTTGTAACTAAATATATTTTTCAGTGCAAAAATTAGACCTTTTAGGAGCAAATTTTTTATTTTATTTGCACCTAATAAAAAGAAAGATAAGTGTACCTAAACAAATTAAATCCATATAACTCAGCATGTAGTTATTTGATTTAATGACACAAAATATCAAATCAATAAAACATATACTAGTCAATTAGTACAAAGAATATCAACAACTTAATTTGCATGTATGTCACTCACATTTCACAGATAAATTGGAATAAAAAAGAGACATAGAATTGTTTGAATTTTATCACCTTATGTATGCTCCCACTTCACTAATTCTAATTCTAATTCTAATTCACTGGTAACAATGTATATGGGGTACTTACTTACTTAGCTATCCATAAATATCGAATTTCGGAATTTTCTGTACAGAAATTGAATCTATTCTCGATATGATACTGATATCTCAAGCAATTTTGTTCATTACTAATTATGACAAAACCAAACCATAATTTACTAAAGATAATTGATAATGCAAAGTAAAAATTCAAAGATTTTATGTGATGGATTGATTGATGCTCAAGCACACGCACCAATTCTATGTCTCTTTTATTTATTGGTTGGTGTTGTCACCTTCTAACTTATAAAAGTAATTATTAGTGGTGGCTATATCAATCACAAGAACGAATTTAGGATGCTTACATGTTGTAGCTCATTTATGCAAACTCATTTTGTGTGGAATAATTAATTAAGAATAATATCCAATAAGACAATAATTACTAAAATTAAAATCCAAAAACTATTTGTAAAGGTGGAAAGTGGACACCACATATAAAAGAAATTTGGTAAGAAACTCAAACACTTTAAACAAATAAAAAATGAGTCTGAATTCTTACTTTATGTATGGAAATAATATAGTAGCAATTGAGAAGATAGCACCTTAATTTAGATTTGGATTTTGTTCAATCACAATCATACAATCAGACACATCTCCATCGTTCAATTAAAATCGAATAATTAAAATTTTAAATTCAAAATTTAGATTAAAAAAAAAAACAATTCTTTAAATTTTAAACTATCCAATCATACAATCGAAACGAGTGTATGTGTTAATAGACCCAAAAGAGAGATAAACAAGTATCGTTGGCTCAAGGATTGTTATCAATTCTAAACGTGGTGCATTTAGTAATTGGTATTATCTTATTTTTATTTATTTATTTTTCTAAGAGGGTGCATTTAGTAATTTGTCCTATCTTACTTTATTTTTTAGCCTTGTTTAAATTCTCTGAAATGACCCTTGACTCATAACTGTTAGGAGGGACCTATAATGTTGGTCATCAAAATATAAAACTTCTGAAGCAATTTATGTTCTGTTCTTCATTTATTATTCTAAATTTCTGAAATAACACTAGCATAGTTTATCAATAATTATATGGGATTTTTATAATTGAGAAAAATAAAAAAATAGGATTAATTACGAAATACATCTATTAGAGTTGGTAACAATCTTTGAGTTAACTAATTTTATTTATTTATTTTATCGTTTTTCTAAACTTGCTAGTAAACTACTGTCACACTGCACACAATTCAAATCTCTTAATAATATATGTCATAGAAAAATTAATTTATGTTAAGTAGCTATACTATAGATATTTTGTTTTTATTTTATAATATTGTAATACTTATACTTGGTGTCTATAATAATAATAATAATAATAATAATAATAATAATAATATAATTAAGAAAAGACAATAGTGGAGTACTATTGTGTATAGCTAGCTTGCACCTTATTCTTTATTCTTTGTGCACATAAAAAAATGCTGACCACAAATAAGTCACTGTGGATATAGCAACCACACATTTGCATGCACTAAGACTTCACTCACTCGGTCGTGTCACACCTCAGGAATCAATATATCAAATATAAAATAATTATGCATGGAATCCAATTCTTTCAACGTCCATCTCTTCTATATCTAAAATTATTTCATTAGTGATATAGACAATTCTACAACAAAAACAAATTGACTTGTTCTCCTCTATATTAATTTCACTTACCTTCTTGCTAATTCCACTACAAGCCTCTCTTCTTGTTGTAAACCCTAGTTTGTAATATAAATTAAAGTTTTGAAAGCTTAGTGTTGTTCCATTGCAATTAGAGACGGAAAAACAATTTGTCTCTAATTTCCTTCAAGTTTTAGAGACATGAAAATTGAAAATTAATTTCATATTTTTCGTCGTTAATTTCTATTGATAAAATTTAATTTTTTTATCTTTATTTAAAAAAAAAGCAATTTTTAATAGTATTTTTTATATATATAATATTCTATAATATCAAATACCAGAATATTGACTACAACTGTAATTTAAAACCTTTTTCTTTCCCACGTACTCGGAAAATAAAATGACATCGTTAATGGAATAAACTTATTGAATTTTGATTGTATACCTTTTGTCTTTTTCTAAATGTTTTCATATAAATACTTGAGATCAACTCATCGTTATTTTATCATGCATTTTGCTTATAGCTAATTAACAAGCTATAAGTATAGTGCAAGAAATTTAGATATTATAAAGAGAGCACACAAAAAATGATTGGGTGGGAAGATGTGTATAAAGTGGTAGTAGCTGTGGTACCACTCTATGTTGCTCTAATATTAGGCTATGGTTCCGTAAGGTGGTGGAAAATTTTCACAAGAGAACAATGTGATGCAATAAACAAACTAGTTTGTTATTTCACACTACCACTCTTCACCTTTGAATTCACAGCAAACATAGATCCTTTCAAGATGAATTTCTTATTTATAGGAGCCGACACTTTATCGAAGTTAATCATCGTGGCGGTGTTAGGTCTTTGGGCTAAATGTAGTAGAAAAGGAAGTTATTGTTGGTCTATAACAAGTTTCTCTTTGTGTACTCTAACAAACTCTCTTGTTGTTGGAATACCAATGGTGAAACCTATGTATGGACCTATGGGTGTGGATCTTGTGGTTCAAGCTTCGGTTGTTCAAGCTATTGTATGGCTCACTTTGCTTTTGATTGTGTTGGAATTTAGAAGAACGGGAATAGAAGGTGCTAATAGCACAAATTTGAAACCAAAGGCTAGTAGTATTAGTAATGTGGTCATAGGTGATGAAGTTGTAGAAAGGAAAGATGTGGAGGCAAATACTATAGTGGAAGATACAAGTAGTAGGCTTCCATTTTTACAATTGATGAAGCGTGTGTGGCTTAGATTTATAGTGAATCCAAACTCTTATGGTTGTGTTGTTGGCATTTCATGGGCTTTCATATCAAATAGGTATTCTATTTCTTAACTAAATTCACATGACCATTTCTATGTTTATCTAGTTTCATTCATTTTTTTTTCTTTATCATACACTCCACCTTAATTCACAACACATGATTCATCACCATCATATTGAATAGATGTTATCGGATTTTGATAATCTCATATTAGAATTTAATATAAAATCGAGAATTATGTTGATAATCTCGTATAATTCTAAGTGTTATTATATACGTGTTGAATATTTTATGAAATAAAATATCATTTAATTATATACCCTATTTTCTTTTGAAATTTTCAAATTCTTTTTGTCTTAGGACCTAAACCAACCCATCATCACTTGATTGAGTTGATTTGGGTTTAACAAAATTTTAGACATTTGATAAAAGTTTGGTTAAAATTGATTCAACTATATACACTCCTTCCATAATATACTCTCAATTATTTTTGACAAAAATAAGTTAACAAATTACAAAATATTTATTAAATTAAGTATACATTCAATAAAACATATAAAACTGTCTATAAGATAAAAATGAATGATTCAATAATATCAGTAATTTAAAATCTTATTTGAATATTATAAGCATTTAAGTGTAGACAAATATTGGTCATACAAAAGTGTGGCATCATGTGAAGCATTATTAAATTAATAGGTAAAGACATATAAACAATTTTTAAAAATTTATTTAATTTAAAACCTCATGCCCAATATCCCTCTTAAAAATCTCTATGTATATATGTATGTATATTTCAATTTAATGAATGTTTATATATATACGCAGGTGGAATTTGAAAATGCCAAGCATGGTAGAGGGGTCTGTATTGATCATGTCAAGGGCTGGGACGGGAACTGCCATGTTTAGTATGGGTGAGCTAATTAATGAATTAATGAATAAATTAACAACCTTGAAATGATTAATTTAGATGTTTGTATATATATATGCAGGTATTTTCATGGCACTTCAGGAGAAGGTGATTTCGTGTGGACCAAGTTTGACTGTAATTGGTTTGGTTTTAAAGTTCATTGCTGGACCAGCTGCAATGGCTATTAGTGCCATCATTGTTGGATTGCGTGGTGACGTTTTACGAGTTGCCATCATTCAGGTCATTTATTTTGCTCAATTATATATATTCCAGACTTTTACTCTTCATAACTGCTCTACTATAGTATACATCATTTTTTATTTTTTTATTTTTTTTTATTTTTAAATTTAGTGTACCTTGACTTAAAAGAGGTAATGCAATATTATAATAGGGGAGGGAAAGAACAAAAACTACTGGACACAAATAGAAAAAGTAATATGATAGATATAATAAATTGATAATAGAATAATAAAGAAAAATAAAGTATTGAATTACTGTAGAAAAATAATAGGTGTCTGATTATCGTTATTGGGAAAAAAAGAGAATTAGGAATATGTGCAGCATATACCATATTCCAATTAAAATGGCATATCATTTCTAATTTCTGAAACATTTGGTTTGTTTAAAGCCGTGAGAATTGTGTGGTGCTCACAAAACAATTACTACCTCTATTATTATCTTTATACATAATAATTATAAAAATTAAGAAAATTAACAATAGTATTAGATTTATTAATAATTGATATTATGAAAGTATAATATTTTTTTATTGATTACAGAAAAACATATAAAGTAATGAATGATATCTTAGTAAAAAAAGTAATTAATGTAATTAAAAATTCAAACAAAATAATGTAAAAAGAAAGAATGATCTTTGAGCTAATTAATATTTTAGTTTGGTTTGGTGCAGGCAGCAGTTCCACAATCAATCACATCGTTCATTTTTGCTAAAGAATACGGATTGCATGCCGAGGTTCTTAGCACTGCGTAAGTTTTCCTTCTTTTCTCTTTCAACTCCTAAATAACTAAAACCATGCATTAAATTAATTTATATTTTAATAAGAATCAAAGATCTAGGACGAATATACATAGTAATGCAAATTAATTTTAAAATTTGTGGTATATGTGCAGGGTTATCTTTGGAATGATTGTTTCGCTTCCGATCTTAATTGCATACTACGCAATATTGGAGTTCATTCATTGATTTTTAGTTCAATTCAAAGTTTCTTCTTCAAACATTAAGTGTATTGTTCCTGCAGTTAGGTAGACAGTGAATTATCCATTCAATTGAATGTAACAACACCTTCAAAACCATATATGATTCCTTCACCTTATTTCAAACAATTTTTATTTTTTAATGCATTCATTGTTATGTAGCGAAAAATAATTTAATCTTTTTTATGATTACATTCAAACAAACTAAACTATAATCTAACTTTTTTTTGCTACGGTAAAATATATGTTTGATATCTATAGGTAAAAAAGTTATAAAGAAAAAATGAAAATAATAATTGATGTTTGTTAATGGTACGACTATTGAGTCACTAAATGAATTTATAATGCAACAAAATAAATATTACAACAAGACATATAATACAATTTTTTTTGATAAATCTGTCATTATGCATTTGTTATTAATTCTAAAAATTGTTATTTTATAAATCCGGTGCAGTTTTTGAGTAGATATTTATATATTATACAAAAAATTAAAAGAAATAAAAACAAAAAAACAAAGAAAAATACTCCTTTTGCTTTTTTCCTTCTCTTACGTTTTTCTTCTTCTTCCAAGCAACCGCGTCTTTTATTTTAATTTTTTTTCTTATCAAAGTTATGTTTTTATCAATTGTATACTAGATTAAGAAAGTTAGTCACCTATTTCCTTAATTATATAAGATTGCAATTTTGATGCAAAAATAATAGAAACTTGATTTTATCTCTTGACCAACACACAAATTCTATATTTTAGCCTATAAATTAAGACAAAAAACTCAATCAACGAAGAATTTTATTTAAAAAAAAATATCAGAATAGAAAAGAGAGTTTTTTTTTCTTTATACTTCATATTTCTTTATACTTCACCTTTTATAACGCGCGCTTATTATGCACCTTTTACAGCGCTTGTTAAAAAAAAATACTGTAAAAGGCTTACCCATATTTCATATATTTGGGGTACTTTTTACAGCACTTATTTGTAACAAGCGCTATAAAAGGCATACCCATATTTCATATATTTGGGGTACCTTTTACAACGCTTCTTTGTAACAAGCGCTGTAAAAGGCATACCCATATTTCATATATTTGGGGTACCTTTTACAGTGCTTCTTTGTAACAAGCGCTGTAAAAGGCATACCCATAATTCATATTTTGGTATGCCTTTTACAGCGCTTTTTAAAAAGCGCTGTAAAAGGTGTTATTTTTTATTTTTTTATTTTTTTTAAACCCTGTATATATTTTAAAAGCGTTTTTTAGCTTTTTATGACACTTTTTTTATAAAGCGTTGTCTTTTATCTTTTTATCCAAAATTAGTTTGAACTAGTTCACACAACACAACACAACCAGAATCAGTAATTTAGAACATATTCATATGCATGTTAAAACAGAAACAGAATCAGTAACACAACCAGAACCAGAACCAGAACCAGAACCAGAGCCCATAATCAGTTAAAACATAATCAGTTCACACAATATGATACGTATATATTATCCTATAACACAGTAATTTACAACATAAGTAATTAAATATACATTGAACCTAATTTACAACATATTCATATGCATGTTTATATACTGTCCTATGATCATATACATATAATAACTATGCACCATATAATATTCAGATCCCTTGCCCAGCAGCATGCTATTTCCCAGAAAATCAAATAATTTTCATTTCAAGCACATACTCACACCATTCCTCCTTTAATTCCATCAGATCTTGCTCAGAATATGATGGACTGGAATTTTCAAAGTACTGCAATATAAAAATTGAGCATATTATATTAAGTTAGTATCAAATATATAGATAATTTATATATGAAAATCATATAATCAAAATACCGTACCGTTTCTGGGATAATAGTTTTATTCTTGTCAACAATCTCCTTCATGAATCTCAATACGTAGTACCCACAGTCGATGTTGTTTGTTTGACGAGGGCACTTTATTGGGATCCATGTAATATTATTAGACTTTTGCTTCTTAGGTGCGCACCTCTTTGAGCTCGATAAACTTTTAAGGCACTATCGAATGAATAAATGTGATTATTATAGCATGAACAAACACATTATATATATATATATATATGTAAGAAATAAATGAATATTACTTACGTGTCGAGCATAGTCTTTACTTCGGAGTGATTGTTGTAATCGTCATGCACGAGATCCAAATAGTATATAACTTCAGAGACCCCATTGATTGCAAATAGCACCCAATGTGCCCTACAACAACAAAAAATTGGTTAAGAAATTTTGTTTATACACAACTAATAAATTAAATTGTCATCAATTAAGAAAGATAAAATTTCGTACCCTGAATTATATGGTGCGAAGAACAATTTATCCTTTTCTTTATTTGCTAATAACATATCTACAATATATTTTTTTACATTGTCTGGATCGAGTTTCCACATGGACGTCTTATGCGGAGAGAAGAATGAGTATTTATTCGATAATTTCCTCGGGCACACGACCTTCTCATGCAAAAACCTTCAATGAAAATTTTAAACTAGATTAATTACCAATACATTATTAATTAATTACCAATAAATGCAATTAAAAGTATTTTTTACCTTATATACAAGCTCACTCCATCCTTATTTACCCGAGCTTCCTTCCACAAGATATGACGACCCAACGGTTGATCGGATTGGGTCTCTTGTCGCTATTCGTTAAAACAAAATATTAGTTAGAAACTATAGTTTATAATACAAATTCCCTCATCATTGATGTTACATTGACTTACAAGTTTTTTGTCTAGACGTGCATATCCCATACGTGATCTTCTGTATGGGTGCGTCGGGTTGCTTGCCCTCTCGCGATTTGCCTTACTAATATTCTATATAAAAAAATAGCAATTATGTAAAAATTTAAAATACGATACGAATATGAATAATAAAACACACAAATGCTAATAAATTAATCACTTACGACAAACGCGGGGTCAGTACGTTTGGAAACAAACGCTTTCCATTCATCATTTGATATATAATGTCGATATATCTTTGGAGGTTCAGCTATTGTGTTTCCTTCTCTATCTTTAAGATAGAAATTTGAGAGATGCGATCTAAATCCCCGATGGATTTTGCCAGCAACTCTCAAAACGTAATTCTTTCGTCCCTCATCAAGGACAAAAGTTGTCTGCAATGAAAAAAATTATAAGTAAAGTATTTCAATGAAAATATTTATAAATGACAAAAGATTGGATCAAAAAATTTACTTGAATATCATTCCATATGATATCTTTGGCATCCTTCAACGCCTTATCTCTCCAGTTGTCAATCATGATTAGAATATTTTGACGAACAACAGCCCCAATGTAGCTCACAAACATTGCACTGTGGGGGTCAACTGGCTGACCACTTTCATTCCATCCAACCTAATAAACTCATATAGTAAGTACATGCTATTAAAAAAAGCTACAAAAATACACAGCAAACAGAGTATAGTATAGTATTACCTCAAACTTGGTGTCATTGCTCCTTGCTTTAATCACATTTTGCATTATAGTTGCACCACGTTTGACTTCATTTTCATAAGTCTTACTGGTGCCAACTTCTTCATTTTGACATTCTATTTCTTTGTTTGTATCCATTTAACTACAACAAGTTCAACATGCAGTTTAGTATAACATCAACAAGCTCAACATGCATCATGCATTATTCTTAACAAGCTCAACATGTATCAGTATATATATTTTAAACAAGCTCAACATGCATTTTAATGATTACAAAAAATTAATAACATCAATACCTGAATAATGGTTCGAAGAAAGATGAAATGCAAAGAAAAGAGCGAACGGAGAAATTTCACAGCAATAAAGTTCACAGAAAAACGGTTTTGAAGAAATACATAATGAGGGTTACGTATTTCAATGAAAATATAAGGTTCGAAATGATCTTGGATGGAAATAAGGTTCGAAATGAAGGAGATGATCGTGGAAATACAGTTCGTAATGGACGGGATTATAGGGTTTGCAAAAGAAGAGAAGAACGATGAAGGTTGCTCTGATAGTGTAGTTTACGTAATGAAGAGAAAACTGAAGAGGTTACTGTTATATATATAACCCTTTTACTGCGCTTTTTTATAACCCTTTTACAGCGCTTTTCCAAAGAGCGCTCTAAAAGGCCTAAGCCTTTTACAGCGCTTTTTATAACAAGCGCTGTAAAAGGCGTCCTTATTTAAATTTTTAAAAGACTCTTTTACAGCGCTTATCCCAACAAGCGCTGTAAAAGACCTCATTGTTTTAGTATGTTATATAATCTTTTTTTTTAAAAGCCTTTTACAGCGCTTGTTCAAAGAAGCGCTGTAAAAGGCCTTATTATATTACGTCTTTTAAATTTTTAAAAGACTCTTTTACAGCGCTTATTCCAACAAGCGTTGTAAAAGACCTCATTGTTTTAGTATGTTATATAATGTTTTTTTAAAAGCCTTTTACAGCGCTTGTTCAAAGAAGCGCTGTAAAAGACCTTATTATGTTATTTTTGTGTTTTGTTATGTTATTTTTTAAACAAGCTCTGCAAAACCACCATAGTAGTAACTGGTCACCACCAAAATATCTTCCTCTTCACCAAACTCCATCTCAAAGTCCTTTTATGCATCTTCTTCGCAAACATCAAAGCTTACTCTTTCAATCTCCACCTCAACACCCTTTTTATCTCTTTACATTCCCTTTCATTCTTAAATCGTAACTTGATCTTCAGGTTCATTGCCATGTTGCGAAAAATGGGTTTGTTAACAATGTGTCTGATGTTTTTGTTAACAATGAGTCTGATGTTTTTGTTAACAATGTGTTTTTGGGGATTCCTATGATGCGTACAAGGTGTTTGAAGAAAATCCTGTTAGAGAAAGTCATGTTAGGTATGTGATGAATATTATTTTTAAAGCCTTTTACAGCGCTTGTTCACATAAGCACTGTAAAAGGTCTCAATCAAACAACAAATATAACCTTTATTTTTTACTTTATTAGGTACATTAATTATAAATATTAACATATTTTTGAAATCCATAAATTATTAATTAATATTATTAATTATAAATATTAACACATTAATTATTTAATGTCATATATTGTAAAAATTGTTATATACTTATACGTTAAATACACATCTACGTTGTCACACTCGGAAGCCTCGGTTCGAATCTGAATTAAGTGAACTTCGTAAATGTAAGCGTTTTTAAACTATAAGAGTCTTTTACAGCGCTTTTTGATGTAAGCACTGTAAAATGGCCTTTTAAAAGGGCCTTTTACAGCGCTTGGTAAGAAGAGCGCTGTAAAATATCTCATTATTTTATTTTTAAAAGGGCCTTTTACAGCGTTTTTTTTAAAAAGCACTGTAAAAGGCATGCACTTTTTTTACATGCATAGTTCTTAAGAATTGAAATTGTCCAAATTTACATAAACATGCACTTCACCAAAGACCCTTATCCCCCACCCATCAACCAAACTATCCAAAAGCCAAAAACTTAAGTCCTAATTGAATCACTGGTTATGCTTGCCTTCTTAGACAACAATAAAACAAGAATAGAACCAGAATAATTCAGATTATAATACCACAATAATTCAATAAAACTAGAATAATACCAGAATAGAACAATAATTCAAATTACAATAATTCAGATTACAACAATAAAACCAGAATAGAACAATAATTCAGATTACAACAATAATTCAGATTACATGCATGGCTTATATAAAACAATTAAACATGTACATTAAGATGCCCTTCTTCTTTTCCTGGTGGGATTCACATTTGTTTGTCCATTTACAATACGAAACGATGAATTAATCCAAATTCCCTCATCATGATCATCTCTAAGATATAAACCATCATCAGTTGAATCAATTTCATGTGGTTGTTGTGATGTTGCAAATAAAAGATCATTACCAACATCTTCATCATTGTTGTTATCATCACTTATTTTATTGGTCGATAGGACAACAGACCATTTATCATCAGAAGGATCGGTGACATAAAACACTTGTTGAGCTTATGACGCTAAAATAAAAGGCTCGTCTTTGTATCCCACCCTATTAAAATCAACAAGCAAGAATCCGAACGCCATTATTATTATCGACCCACTTGCAACCAAATATGGGAACAAGAAACATTGTGTAGTCTAACTCCCATATGCGCTCGATAACCCCAAAATATGATAGATTTGCATATATTGGGTTTTTGTCTTTTGCACTTGAGACATGCATCGCTTCAGCTACGAGAGTGACTCCACTATTTTGCATAGTGGTCTGATCATCTTGTTCTTTGGTATAAAATGTGTAGCCGTTAATAACATAACCAGTGTAAGAAAAGACATGTAAGCTCGGACCATTTGCTAGCCACCTCAATCTTTGTGAAATTGATCCGGGGTCTATATCAAATTTTGACTTTATGTGATTTTTTAACCATGTTATAAAACTTCGATTGTGCTCTCGAGTTATCCAATTTTGATTCCTATTCATGTTCAAACGAGATAACTGATCCATGTGTATTGTAACATACGGTTGAACTTCATCATCATTGTGCAGAACATACAATTATGCCTGCTCCAATTCTGTCCTTGATATAGTTAGTAGTCTCCTTCTAATTATCCCTTCTCCTGATAGTCTTCCCGAATGATGAGACACGGGAAGCCCTATGGATTCAACATTGGACATATATTCAGTACAAAATTCAGCAGCCTCTTCAACAATGTATCGTTCAGCAATACAACCTTCTGGTCGACTTTTACTTTTTACGTACCCTTTTAATATTGTCATATATCGTTCTATCGGATACATCCATCTCATATAAGCTGGCCCACAAAGTTGTGTCTCCTTAACCAGATGAACAGTAAGGTGAACCATTATATCAAAAAACGATGGTGGGAAATACATTTCAAGCTCACACAAAGTAACAACAATTTCCCTCTGCAATGTTGGTAATTTTTGAGGGTCGATCACTTTACTACAAATTTCCCTGAAGAAGAAACATAATCTAGTTAATGCTAGTCGAACTTTTTCAGGTAAAATGGAACGTATACCTATTGGTAGCAAATGCTCAATTAGAATATGAAAATCATGGGTCTTCAAACCTTTTAACTTGAGGTCTTTCATACAAACCAAATTTCTAATGTTCGAAGAGTATCCTTCTGGAACTTTAACTTCGTGTAGAAATTTACATAAAACAATTTTTTCCTTTCTAGATAGAGTGTGAGCGGCTGAAAGTAGATATGTGCGATTTCCTTTCTTTACTGGAGCCAATTCATTTCTTATTCCCATATCGACCAAGTCCAATCTTGCGTTGATGCCATCTTTAGACTTTCCTAGAACATTGAGTAATGTACCAATAACACTATCAAATAGATTTTTGCGATCTCATCAACTCGATCCGGCTCATATGTATCTGTATCGAAGTCAGTTGAAGCATATGTCAAACTATTCTCAAAATTAATGTTTCCTTTTTTTTTCTCACCATGTCTTATCCAACATGTGTAGCTTTGATCAATTCCATTACATATTAGATGTCCTTCTAATTCATCTTCTCTAACACGTTTTCCAAAACAACATTTTAAACAAGGACAAACTACTCTATTTGGATCTTTTGCATTCTTCACTGCAAACTCAACAAACTCCTTCACTCCAATTTCATACTCTTTTGACAATCAATTGGTTGACATCCATTTCCTATCCATATTATACCACCTATATAAATGCAGTTACAAAAATAATAAGCTTTCAAAACATATCAACAAGTTTCAAAAAGAAACCAATATCAACTAACAATTTCAAAAACAGAACAGATCATGTGGTATGAGTTTTTGACTAGTAGAAGAGATTTAATAACAATTTCAAAACAGAACACAGATCATGTGGTATGAATTTTTAATTTGATAAAAAATACCTGAGACAACGTAGATGGCGGCACAGTACGTAATGGATATGAGGGTATGAGGGTTCCCAGAGTAGAGGTGATGAAAGATGTAGAGGATATGAGGGTTCCCAACGTATATAATTATTTGAAATTTATGTATTTTACAACGCTCGTAGTAAAAGCGCTGTAATAGGTAGTTAAATTCAATGAAAGCGCTTGTATTTTACAGTGCTTGTGAAAAAAGCGCTGTAATAGGTGGTTCAATTATTTTAAAGCGCACGTATTTTATAGCGCTTGTGAAAAAAGCACTGTAAAATCGTACGCGAAAGCGCTTCATTTTACAGCGCTTTTTTGAAAAGCACTGTAAAAGCCTTATAACATTATGCGCAAACGTTATATGACTTACAACAGCGCTTGTCAATAAAAACGCTGTAAAAGGCTCCGTTATTTTTCAAATACATTTACAACAGCGCTTGTTTTTATCAAGCGCTGTAAAGGGAGCGCTGTTAAATGTCATTTTTGGTGTAGTGACTTATGGATGTTAACTCATTAAATTCTGTTAATTTATTTATTTTGTTTTTCATCTGATATTTTAATAATTCATTATTTAATTGTATTTTTTTATCCTTTTATTTTATCATTTTCATGAAAATGGCCCCCTTAATTTAAAAACGAAAATTTTAATCTTTAAATTTTTTATTTTTAATTTTTACAATTTAATAACATCTCTAATTTTTTACCCTAAAAATGATGATGTGGCAAATTTTAAAATGAGGTGGCATCTAAAATAATTATGTTGTAAAATATTAATAGATTTATCCTTTTTCTCCTCACCAAAATTTTACTTAATATTTTAAAAGCTAAAAAATTTCAACAACAAAAAAATTTGTAATGAAAAAAATTGATAAACCTAAATTACAAAGGAAAATACTAATTCATACATATTTGTAAGAAAGAAAAAAAAATACGACAACATATAACTCTTTTAAATTATAACTATCGACATTGTTATACTCTCATGTATGATTAATGAAATGCTAATATGTCAAACTTCATCTTTCTAGAGTAATTAAGCCTATGGAAAGTGATGAATAGGATTGGAGAGAAAACGACACATATGAGATTATGAAAAAAGAAAAAAAAAGATAACCTTAAAAGATGAAGACCAACTATATTCAAGATTTCGGATAATGATGATTTGAATTTCTAATTTTAGCTTATTCTCTTTCAATTTATGTATTTGCAATTCAGATTTAGTAACTTTTAATTATATATTTTAATTATTTTTATTTACACAATTTTTTAATTTTATTTAAAACATTAACTAAAATTTTGATGAGTGAAAAGAAAAAATAATTGATTATTCCTAATTTTTAATATATTTTTTCTTTTAATTGTATAATATAACTACAAAATTGCTACCAACACCCCCCATTTTGCTATTCACACCCCTCAAAATTTTAAAAAAATTAAAATGCCCAAAATGCCCCTGTCATCAACCATACACATTTATTATCCCATAACTCATTTTTATTAAATTTCATCACACCTCACTAACTCACATACATCATCAAACCTCACTAACCCATACTCAAAATCATTAAAAAGTTACATCATTCACTAATAACCTACAACACACCAGTTTGATCATCACATTGTGGTTAAAACTACATAAAAAGGTATGTTTGTTGCTCTGATTTTTTGGTTCGTATTTTTTTTTGTAAATCTTGGGATCTTACGTGAACTCAGTTCACGTACGTTATGGTGTTACGTGAACTGAGTTCACGTATGTATAAAAAAAATAAAAAAACTGAAACATTACGCAATCTGAATTCACGTAAACGTACGTGAACTCAGATTGCGTATTTAATGGAGTTTGAAACCTATCACCACATACTGTACGCATTCTGAATTCACGTACGTTTACGTGAATTAAGTTCACGTACGTAAACTGAAATTGCGTAAGTGAACTCAGTTCACGTAGGTTTACTAAATTTCAATTCACGTAAACGTCAGTGAACTGAGTTCACGTAAACATCAGTGAACTGAGTTCACGTAAACGTCAGTGAATTGCAATTCACGTAAACGTTAGTGAACTGAGTTTACGTAAACGTCAGTGAACTGAGTTCACTTACGTTTTAAAAAAATTGAAAATTTAGTAAATTAGATGGATATGTTACAATGAGTATGTTATAAAATTAAAATATTTCCATGCATTATAAATGAATATCCAACACATCCAAAAGTACGCAAAAATTAAAATATCCAAAAGTACACAAAACTAAAATATCAGTTTCGAAAGTACTCAAATATTACAAAAATACCATGTTCGAAAACATTATAAATAAATCCTATGCCCTTCTATTTCTTCTACGATATGGTACTATGTTCGTCCAATCTCTACCACCACCCCTTTGACTTCGCAGCAACAAAATTAACTCATTAATGAGTGGCATGCCATCAAGTAATATCAGTTGTCGGCCAATCATCTCTTCAGCAATTTCTATTGCTCGACGCTGTAATAAAAAATAAATTAAGTATCAATAATAAAATAAATGAAATATCAATAATGAAATAAATCAAATATCAATAATGAATTAAATTAATTAAAATTAAGTATCAATAATAAAATAAATTAAATATCAATAATGAATTAAATTAATTAAGATTAAGTATCAATAATGAAATAAATCAAATATCAATAATGAATTAAATTAATTAAAATTAAGTATCAATAATAAAATAAATTAAATATCAATAATGAATTAAATTAATTAAGATTAAGTATCAATAATAAAATAAATTAAATATCAATAATGAAATAAATTAAATATCATTAATAAATTAAATACCGTTATGTCAACTGTGTCATCAGTAGGATCGCCGCCATCAGCTGCATGAGTAGCATGATCAGTATGCTCTGCATTAGCTTCATGGACTGGTCCTCTATGAATGATGTATGGATGAGAAATTCTGCGAAACCAGTCCATATAATCATTTGAGCAGACTACATGTCCCTGCACAACTGTGCCAACATCCACTACATGCACAACATATTGCGTAAACATTATGTCCATCTCATCTGGTGTGGTCGTCTGACCCACTACCTCTAACGGTGAGCCAGGAATGGTTTGGACATGACCATATTGCCGCAATACTCTGTCTGGTAGATGAGCATACATCTTCGAACCCCAACGTATCCACCCTCGAAATAAAGATACATCTTCAAAAGGCCGCTTCAGTCGATGCTCCTCATATGGTGTCCAACAGATCTCGTCAACATCAATCTCATCAAGAGCTTTCCTAAATGGAAGAACCAAACCTTATCCCTTTTAGGCTTCCATTTAAGTGCTCTAGGATAGTCTTCAACGTAACTAGGAGAAAGTCTACAACAGTCTCTACATAATGTAGGAAAATGCTCATAGACCCATGCCTGCACATATATAATAACATATCATTAGTTTAGCATCAGTATTAATAAAAAATATAAACACAATAAACAATTATACAGTTTACCTGTAAAAGTGTCAGATACCCTGAAACAGATCTGGTTTGATGCATGCTGGCTTCTCGAAGATTGTCATAAAGATAAGCAAGAGCAGCTGCACCCCATGCATATCCCCCGCAAGAATTAAGGTATCGGAAGCACTCAAGATAGGCAACACTAACTGCGTAGGCACTCTTATCGCTAAAGAGTGTGCAACCGACCAAAAACAATAGATATGCTCTTGCAGCCATCTGCCAATGCTGCTCCTGACAACGCTGATTGTATACGTCAAGTAACCAACTGTACCTAACTATGGCTGTCCGCGTCACATTAAATTCAGCATAAGCAACACCGTGACTAACTCCAAGAAGCTCTGCCAATATATCTGCACCTTCATCCTTGTTAAATACATTAACACTAAAGAATGCACCAGTAATGGGAATATGCAACAGAGATGACATGTCGTCTAATGTAATCGTCATTTCACCAATAGGGAGATACAGAGATGACACGTCGTCCAATGTAATCGTCATTTCACCAATAGGGAGATGAAAGCTACTGGTGTCACGATGCCACCTCTCTACGAATGCAGAAATAATCCCTTTGTTGATCATTTCATAGCTGCATTTTATTAATGAATTCAATCCCGAGCTTTTAGCTAGTTGCTCAACCTCTTGGTCTTCAATAACAGCTTCTTTTAATTTTTTCTCATTGCTGAACACCCTTAGTTCTCCCCGATCCTGACATTATTTAAGTGAAAAATTTAAGTGAAAAATATAAGTGAAAAACATTAGTTAACTTAATTTGATTGAGAAAATTACCTCGCCATCCCAAAGTCGAGTCGCAACATGATCGCCAAATGTTCTAAGGACAGAACTATCAACCGGACCACCGGGATAGCCAACATCCTGTGGTGGTTCATCTATATCAGTTGTTTGGGATTCGGGTTGGGCTTTAGGTTGGGACTCTTCCTGTTGCTGCTGTACTCGTCGCCGTTGTGCCCTTGCAGAAGTAGTTGGCCTAATACGGTGACCGTCCCCATTAGACTCTGTATTAGAAGTACCCTCATTAAGTCTAATACGACCCTCTCTGTCAGTATACATAGTGCGCACCATATCTGCAAAACGAAAATCATTTAAAAATATATAAAGAGTAAATCATTTCTGAATTAAGTAAACCAATTTTCAAAATTCCATAAATCACTTACATGAGACTGCCACTGGTATATAGTCACCAATAATAATTTAAGAAAGTATAAGTAGTTGAATGTAAATAAGCCAAATTATTGATGACCGTTTAGAAAAATTGCGTTTAATTAATTGTTTTTATAGCAATGGTTCTATAAACTTTTTATTTGTTGGTTTGGTTTAGCACATGATTTCAAGGGTTTCATATAATAAATAACAAAGGGTTTCATGTCATAGTGAAGAAGAAGAAAAAAAAAATGGATTTGAAGTGTACGTGAACTGAGTTCACGTATGTTTACGTATGAAATTGGATTTGAAGTTTACGTGAACTGATTTTCCAAACCTTACGTGAACTGATTTTCCAACCCTTAAATGATGAAGAGAGTTATGAAGAAGATGAAGAAGTGATGTTATGAAGAAGAAGATGAAATAAAGGGAAGGGTATTTTGATCCTTTTGTAATTTTTAAAGTTTTGAGGGGTGTGAATAGTAATATGGGGGGTGTGAATAGCATTTTTGATATAACTAATACTATTTGTATCATCTTCAGTATAATATATTTTATTATATTTATGATATTGATAATACACCGAAATATAATAAAGATAATTTGATAAAAATATTAATTTCTTATTTTTCACTTTACTCTCTTGTATATCTTAATTTTATATGTCACTTTCAAATATATATTCTCAGTAATTAGGATAGTGTTGAAATTCGATTTATTTTATTATAAAATACTTTAAAGAAAATATCCTTTTTAGAAAAATAAAGATTAAAAAGTTAAAAAATTCAAATTTGTTTTTTTAAAAAATAAAGATGATTTTTATTCTTTAAAAAATTAAATTGAGACAACTTAATTCTTATTTATATTTTTATACTTTATTTAGTTGAATAAAAAAAGATGGAGGAAAGAAAAGAAAGGGGAAAAGAAGAAAAACAAGATAATTAAACATTATTATGGTGTATAAGAAAAAGTTTAATTCATATAGATGGACAACGTAAAGTCATTTTGAATTGTCATTCAAATAAAAGTAATCAATTTTAATACATATGCTTAAAAATCGCCTTTGTTTCTAAAAAACAATAATAAATTTCAAGAGTTTTTATCTTGTTATAGATTTCTTTAAAAAAATAATTAAATGATAATGTGATAAAAAAAATCTAAATATTAAATTCTTTTAACCATAAATTCTTTTGAATAGTTTTTCTTAAAAATCATTTTTCATATTTTCTTATGTCACATTTTTCATATTTTCTATGTGCTTCTGGATACAACCAACAAGTCATTTCATCACTTGATTTCAATTTGACATTTAAATGTTCAGGATTTCACAGCATAGAAGACTTAAATTACCCTTCAATCACATTACCAAATTTTGATTTAAATGTCGTTAATGTGACACGTACATGTTGGGCCACCAAGTATATATTTTGCAAAAGCCCAATTTGGATATAAAATGGTTGTTGTACCAAACTATTTGAGTTTAAAAAAATTGGTGAAAAGAAGACATTTCAAGTTATTGTGCAAGCGACAAATGCGACACCAAGGAGGAAATACCAATTTGGGGATTTGCAATGGACAAATGGAATACACATTGTAAAGATTCCTATTACAGTTAAGCGCAAATAAACAATATCTTTAAAATTTGTTGTTTAGGTTATTACAATTTTTAAAATAAACGTATGTTTTTGAATGTGTTGAAGTTAGAACTAATACTTAGCAATTCTGTGAATTATTGATGATATTATTTATTATTTTTTTATTAAAAAAATGAAAATGTGTTATCATTGGACTATATGCTTTTGTTTAATCATCCATTTGTAGGTGTTTGGATGTTAACGATAGTCTAGTATTTCATCCGTCTTCTAGTTATTGTTTGAGTTTAATTTTTATTGAGATTGTAAAATATTTTAATTAGTTAGTAAATAATGATATGTGAGTGATGATATAAATAATTATTATAAAAATTAAATATTATTAACGATTTAACAATAACAATTATTTAATAATGTAAATTTTTTACATTTATTATATATATATAAATTAAATTTTTTATTGTTTTTAATCTGACTTTAGTCTTTAGTACTCTTCTCTTTCTTCTTTTAAATCTGACAAAGACATTTATTTTTATTCTTTTTTTTATATCTAATTTTTTCTTGAAAACATTATGTCATTTTATAAATATACATATTTTTTCTATCGTTATTTCTCTCGATAAAAGTAGAAATTAGACCTTTGTCGATTATCTCGTAGCTGCATTTTAGCAATGTATATAAATCAGAACTTTTAACAAGTTTTTCAACCTCTTGATTTTCAATGACAACTTCTTTTAATTTTTTTCCATTGCTAAAAACCTTCAACTCTTCGCGATCCTAAAATAAATTAACCGAACAAATATAAGTTCAAACACATTAATTAAAATTAAATATTTAATTTGATTCAGATATTTATCACGCCGTCTTATAGTCGTATCGCAACATGATCCCCATATGTCCTTAAGACAGACCTATCAACCGGACCACCAGGATATCCGTCATCCGCTTCAGGTTGGGCCTCATCCGCATGGACCTCTTCAGGATGAGTCTCATCCGCTTGGGCCTGTTATGCTTGCCCCTGTTCTGCTTGCGCCTGTTCTGCTTGTTGCTTCCGCAATCTTCGTTGTTCACGCAATTCAAGATGAGCATGTTGAGCCCGTGCAGAAACGGTTGTCTAATACGATGACTATCAAGCCATTCGTCGAGTATAACACGACCGTCTCTATCAGTAAACACTGTCCGCACCATTTCTGCATAAACAAATCATAATCATTATCAAAACAACATAACAACACCTTCAACCTACGTGAACTAAGTTTATGTCAACATACGTGATCTGAGTTCACGTATTTGATTTCAGTTCACGTAGCTGAACACCATCATTGTACGTGATCTGAGTTTACTTCATCACCTAAAAATACCATCAAACCTAGAAAACCCATAAAACACCGCTAAACCTAGAAAACATCTTCATTCAAAAGAAACCATTCATTCAAAAATGCAGACAATTAAACCCAAAATTCCAAAATACAGAGTTAACCCAAAAACGAAAAACAACAATTGCTTACTTGATTGATTGAAGATGCTTGAAGTGATTCAAGATGGTGTTCAAGATGATTGAAGATTGCTTACTTGATTGAATATTAAATGGGGTTTAGGGTTGAAAATGATTAAAGAGATTGAAGAATGTAGATGATTGAAGATGAAGGAGATAAATGTGTAAGGTTAATGAAGATGATGAATAAAGAGGGAAGGGTATATTGGGTTTAAAAAAAAATTGAGGGGGTGTGGGAAGTAATTTGAGGAGGTGTGAGAATTAAAATTGAAAAATATATATCCCTCTTTTATTTATTTATTTCCTTAATTTATCCTAGTTTGAAACTTATTTCAAACTCTAATTCTGTCTACAACTTCTTTTGCTCTCCGCCAATTCGGATTTTGTGTTCAGCTTGTCCTCTCCATGTGACTCCTTTGCAAGAAACGCCATATTTGCTTCTTGTTCTGTTCTAACTTATTCATTTGCCATATTACTCCTTTCTTGACCTTGTTTTCTAGTTCTTGATTGCCAAATGTGATAAACTCCAAAACCATTCTGCCATCGCCATCATCCAAGATCACCGTCCTTCCACCTTCCAGCACCGTTTTCCGGCAACTCAGCCGACACCGTCCTTCCTTCTTTTTAGTTCTGGTTCTTTTCTATTCATCCTTACCATCTTTTTTCTCTTATTTATTATTCTTTTATGTTGTTTCAATGGATGTTTCGGTTCTTATTTTGAACATTTTAGTTTTCTTTTGATTGTTTTTTGGTGTGTTGTTTCGTTGAATTATTGTTCTTCTATTTTGTTGATTTTTTTCAAACATCGTTCTATTTTCAGAAGGGATTTTTTTTCAAAAATTGTGTCGTGATTTTTTCTCTTATTTGATATTGATTTTGTTCTCTTATTTGAAATCGTGACTTGCAAATGATTATTTTTTAAAGAATCTTGATTATAATGTTTTTGCAAGAAAAAATATAATAATTACCAGGTTTTATTTTTATAGTTCGCCCAGGAAACTCTACATTTCTTCTAGTAGACAGATTATCTCCAACCATCTCATTGTAACCTTTGATGCAATGCAAATTATAATCTTGTAGGAAATCGCTCCAATTATGTAGTAGGGCTATATTTGTCATTGTTTGTATACCTTGAAAAATATAAATTAAAGAACTAGTTTTTTTGGATTATGGACGAGTGCATTCTCTTTTTGCCTTCTGTGGGAAATATCTTCCGTGGAGCCACCAGGGCGGGATGTAGTGGTCTTGAACGCTCATCTGCATGATTATATTGGGTGATTGATTCCCTTCATCTCTCTTAACCAAGAATACCTTTGATCTTCTGTCAAAACTTTTTGCATGTATGCGTAATTCTGTCTGAATTTTATCCAGTGCACTATATTACATTTCATATCCAAATATCCCATCACTCCTCAAAATTTGTAATACCATATTAATAGTATTTCCTGCGCTCCTGCTTTTGTAGTATTTGTGTTTGATTTATCCTCTAGGATGTTGGAAACTGTCATGAATGCTATATTTCTTCAAGCAACAATGGAGAGCATTGGCATTCCAACCAGGGTTCAGAGGTTGCAGAACCATATATATGCAAAAGGGCTGTGAGGCATTTGGAAAAGGGAAGGGTTGTCAGTTTTGCTGCAGGAATTGGAAATCCATTCTTTACCACAGACACCGCCGCAACACTTAGATGTGCACAAAGTGAGTTAGTTTTTTGTTGCTACGATTCTATCTGTTATCAGTGATGGCTTAGTTCATATTGTTTTCATTATCACATCTTGATAAAGGATGTATATTTCCAAATCTCAATTTGTAAATTGCAAATCCAATTCCATTAGTTTATATATTTTTACCAAGTTTATTAATTAATTCTGTATTACAAAGGGAAATTTACTACTGTTTACTTACTTTTGTTCCATCATTTACTCAGTTAATGCAGAGGTTGTACTCAAAGCTACAAATGTTGAAGGAGTGCATGAAGATGACCCAAAGCGTAATCCTCAAGCGCGCCTTCTTGACACACTAACCTATCAGGAGGTAACTTCAAAAAATCTGTCAGTGATGGACATGACTGCCATAACTTTATGCCAGGAAAATAATATTCCAGGTAAGTCAAGCCAACAAACATTTATATGAGCATTTATTTGTTGTATTTTTTATTTATTGAAATTTAACTCATTGGTAGTTTGGTAGTTATTAGATTTATTGTCCTGATAAACTGTCCCTGTCTTTCCCTTGTGGAACAGTTGTTGTCTTCAATCTAAACAAACCAGGTAACATAGAGAAAGCCATTAAAGGTGAGAGAGTTGGCACTTTGATTGGGGCAAACATGGAATTCCACCATATCAACAACGTAAAAATATTTGAAGTCCAATTACAAGTGATTCTTTCTCGTGGTTTTCTTATGCAATCTTTCAGCTGAGGATGCCAAAAAAGGGGAGGTGCATTACTTTGCAGTTGGTAGTTTTGATGTACTTTATGGACACAATTTTGAGATAAAATTTGTAAATATAACTAGGTATATTATTGTTTGATTTGCCCTCCACGTGGTTTGGCCTAATTTTATCTTGCCATCTTGTGTGGTTTGAAAAAGAAAAAGGACTTTTTGACTTCTCAACCTTGCTCCATTAGCACACAATTCATGTAATTCATTGTACTATCATACCAGTACATCTTTCAATCTAAACAAAAACTAACAATGTTTTTGAAACGTAATTCATTGTAGGGGTGATGTTTATCACCCAATTTTCAATGTCATCTAGAACACTTTGAACGAAAAAGCTTTATTTTGGAAATAAATCAGCAAAAACTAATAAAATATTAGAAGTGAAGGAATGAAGCAATCATATTTGCATTTTTCATTCCTTTGAATGTGTCACTAACGTGCTCACCCGCACTAGTTTACCATTTTTCTTTTCCTTCCCTTCTCTTTTCTTTTTCCTTTTTTCTTTTTAGAGACAATCAGTAGTTGTTTATGTTTTTACAAATTTCAATCGGTAAATATTGAAAGTCACAATTTGTCAAAATAATAATAAAAAGAAAAAGTCACAAAGTGTATCTAGTTATTAAGAAAAGAGTAATTTGAATCAGTAAAGAATTATGAAAAAATTTGTAGAAAAAATAGTTTAAATGATGTTTAATATTGATATTTTGTTCATATATAGTTGCAAATAAGTCAACCATAAATTTATCTAGTAGAGAGATTATCTCCAACCATCTCATTGTAATCTTTGATGCAATGCAAATTATAATCTTGTAGGAAATAGCTCCAATCATGTAGTAGGGATATATTTGTCATTGTTTGTATACCTTGAAAAATATAAATTACAGAACTAGTTTTTTTTGGATTTATGGACGAGTGCATTCTCTTTTTTCCCTATGTGGGAGTTGATCAAACCTTTCCCCCTAATATATGGTTCATTATGCACAGACACTTGGAAGAAGAATATTAACCCAAGAGATATTGAAGATGCAATAATTGATGGGGCACCAGGAAAATTAAGGGTCATATCTGTACATGAGGTAATATCCTTTTAAATAATATATGCAATGTGAAGCTAATGTTGAAACAATTATCAGTTGCCATAAATACAAAGTAAAAGAAAAAATGGTTTACTTGTCTTACATTTATAAATGCGATAACAATAATAAATATGAATATTGTAGGTATCACTTGCCTTTCATCCGAACTTCTCTACTAAATGGAGGCGTTACCTTTATATTTTCCCACTCACTGATGAAGGGGATAAGGACCAAAGCGGTGGCAATGAGGAGTCTTGTGAAAGATTTATATATAATGAAATTTGTGATTCTGTCAGCAAGGATTTTGCATCCTTTTCTTATTTCTTTCTCAAATGGAAACTAAATCCTCCACGAACTTACTAGATCAATTAGCGGTGAGTGTTTGCTGCTATTTGTTAACGTGTACAACTATTTTGCATAATTTTTTTCATTATGTTAATAACATAATAATGTATGGTTTTATACTATCCGGGAGATGCGGTTCTTGACCTGTCTACCATGACAAACCAGACCATTAAGCTTGGAGGCAGTTTATGTCAGGTACCTCTCCACTTTCACAAAATTACAACACTCATTCATTACTATGCTTAGGCCCTGTTTGGATAAATAACTTAATTGAATGTTTATAATATAAACAATGATCATATAAGTGTTTATGCATAAATTATTTCTATAACAAAAGATAAAAATAGTTAAACTGTTTTCATAAGCTATCCTGGAGAGCTTAAGGGAATAACCTGAAAAAAGCTTATGGATATGTCATAAGCTGTTTACATAAGCTCAGCCAAACAGTTTCATAAATGTTTATGCCAGTAAATAAGTTCAAAACAAGCCAATCCAAATAGATTATATTGGAAGCACACAAACACTCATTTTTATCGGTGCCTTTTCTTTATTTGATATCATGTTTAGTTGAACACTAAGGACCACATATGTTGGATAAAAATCAATTGATAATTCCCCTCTGAAATATGCTGTTTGAAATTTGAAAACTTATAATTGCACTAGTCAAGTGTCTCACTCTTTTTTCTGTTCAACGTTAGTGCAATATATATTAGAAGCACACACGACACTCATTTTTATCAATGCCTTTTATTTATTTGATGTCATGTTTAGTTTGACACCGGACCCCGACAATCATACTAGATAACAATCAGTTGATAATTTCCCTCTGAGCTATGCTGCTTGAAATTTGTAATCTTATGATTGCACTAGACTTTTTTATTTGAATTTCTTCTTCTTTACTATTAATATATTTTTAGACTTGGGATGTGAAAACTTATTTGTTTTTCATTAATTCACTTTCCACCTCTAGAACAACAAACTTTGTGGAGCTAGCTATGATAACTTCTATTCTTTGTGGGGGTTGTCTAGCTTAAGTAATTAAGTAAACATATTTCACTTAGAAATTATTAAGTGGTTTTTCTTCTTTTACTTAGGCATAAAGTGAGTGGAAACTCATCATTTCATTTACTCTAAAATTTCAACTTACTGAAATTATGATGTTTAGATCTTTTTAATTTCATAAGTGGAAATTTGTTGTATATAATATATATATATATACTATATGGAACTTCAAATTTCAATTTTGTGTGAACCTAAGGTGTCTTGCTCTAAATCTCTTATTTCTTTATTCATCTTGATATTTGGTATCTTCTAAGCAAGAAGGAAATAGTAAAGGATTTTCTTGCATTTATCTCATTTTTTCCAGTATATTAGTAACAGACTCACATTTGTATAAATTTTTTTTAGGATGATGATGTGATTTCTGTAATGAAGGCAGGCAAGCTTAGGTTCTCCAAGCCTAATAAATACTGGGTTGAAAGCTCTCAAAAGAGGGTGAGTGTAGTAGTGTAAAGGATTTCTTTGATTGACGTGACAATGTTGATTTTTCAAAGTTATTGGCTCAATTTCATTATAGTTTTATATCATGTTTATTTGTTATTTGAATTTACTGCCAAATATCTATAATATATGCCTTACAATCAAGCACGTGTTTCTGTAATATGTATTCCTAAGATATTTTAATAGAATGGACTAATATGTTTCCGACCTACAACAAGAGGGCTAAAGTGGAAGTTGGTGGAAATAATCCCAAAATCAATGCTTTCATTTTTCATTGTAATGTCATCTGTTAGTGTCAAAATTTGGTTGTCTTTTAAATTTGGAGACAATACCTGTCATGTAATTTGTGTTGAAACTTTTACAATGTTTGCTTTCAATGTTTTTCTAATTTTATTGAATGAGGTGGTAAGTAACCATGAAATTAAGTTAGTGATGTGTGCGCTATTTTGCTTTTAAATTTTTACTCATTAGCACACTCTGTACGTATTAGTATTTGAGGCTTAATTTCTTGCTTTTTAAGATGAATTATAATTTGCATTCTGGAAGAGGCTTGTAATTATTTTTCTCTAGGCTCAGAGAAATGCTATCTTCTTTCCTTCCTTATTCTGATTATGCTGTTTTGTACAGTATTGCCTCATGCAGAGGATTCGGTTCTTGGAATAGTTGTTGACTCCATATGAGATGTAAGAAACTTTATATTTTTGTTTAGTGTTTCTGTTCATTGAAGTTCTTTAGGTCTGCTCTACTTTCTGCTGAATGCAATTTTTATAGGTTTTATAACTTGTTAGTTTCTATTAACTATATAAAGTTTATGGTAATGGTATCAATTGGGCGTAGTTTTAGGATTTCAATTTAGAAATTAGGGGTTCCATTTGGGATATTTTTATTTAGGGATTTATCCTAGGTTGGATTGTCTTATTCCAGGATAAAATAGGGTTATTTTATTTTGGTGTTCTATGATCAAGATACCATCAATAAAATATTTTGTACCTTTTCTCACATAACCATACAATAGCGAGATCTCTTTTCCTCGAAGTTTCTAAAACCCGAGTCAAATGAGTACATTTCCCTAGAGTAGTGCCCAAGGCTTATAGTTCTAGATCAATATTTATCTACTTTGTTAAGTCCTTAATGGTGGCCAAAAAAAGTGAATTAGCCATTGCATGGTGATATTGGCCTTCTTCAAAATATAATTTTTTCCTACACCAACACAAAGCACATGATGGTAATTTAGGGCGGTTGTATCTTAACATATAACAACAACCAAGCTTTATCCCACTAGGTGGGGTCGGCTACATGGATCAAATGATGTAAATAAAAAATTACTACAAATTACAAAATGAGCGAATTTCTTGGTTCCATTCAACTCTTGTACGTTCTATTTCCTTGAAAGTAATTGAATTTTTTTTCTTAGCTTTGAGGTTTATTCTATTTTATTTAAAATTTCATTTTATATCTGTGCAGAACTTTCTTGTGGATATAAAAGGACCTGGTTTAGCATTTCTACCAGTGCTTGCATTTGAAGGAGGAACCAGAAGAAATATATCTAAGTTTGAGGTGTGAATAAATTCTATATGTATGCTAATTGATAACTTATATTTGGTATCTCTCATGACTCATATTGATAAACTGTGCAATAGTTCAATTTTAATTTGTCTATGTATCATTTTATCTTTTTTAGTGCATGTAGAGAACCTTCTTTTTATAAAATAGAGATCTGTTTGGTATAATTATTTCTCTTTGCGGTATCCTTTTCCACATTAACTAATGGCAACATCTTTTAGTTACTTGGCTTTATGAATTATGACATTCACAATTATCATGGTTGTTGAGGGATCTGGGACGACATTAATGAATTAAGAGTTCGTTATTGTGCACACGTAGTAGTTAAATGATAGGGGGTTCATTTCATAATATAACCCTAGAGATCTAGACTATAAATATAAACATACTTAACTAGATACATTATAGGAAGGACAATAAAATTGCGTCCAAACATTGGCACTAGTACCTTTGAGTAGTTATGTCCAAAACACAGATTTTGAGACCAGTTACATGACACGGTCTTGTTACTAATCTTTAAGTCAAGTCACTAGTCTGCTTGAGAAATCTTGCCTCTTGTGTCTATGTTAGAATAGATAGTAAAGAATTAAAAATATCATTGAGTAATGGTTCTTATATCGATGAATACAATGAACACAACTAGAAAACAAAATATGAAAATAGTGAGTCCTCTGTTTCACAAATAAAAGGAAAACAAGAATGAAATTTACATATTCAATTTATAGGTATTTGAGAGTCTTCCTCTCCCAACAACAGTTTACACTTAACCTGTCATTCCCCTGGTGGTGTTAACGATAAATAGTGTTTCTTGGTTCGGCTACCCTATTTTTATAGGTGTTTGTGTTTTTTTGCTTAATTCTTCACCTTGCAGGCAGACATTTTACTTTGCAGGAGAAGAACTAAAACTTAGTAAAGGAATTAAAACTTCAAATTAAAAATTAAAAGAGCAAAAATAAAGAACTAAAACTTCTGGATTCTAATTGATGTACTACTATTGAATTGTATACATAATATTTATATACAAATTGACTGTGCTAAAATTTTCTATCTTCAGAAGATCCCTAAGATAAAATCACAATGTTCAAAAGACAAACTCTGGTTTTAACTAAGTCTCTGAATACAATTTGACTGTTGCTTGTTGCTCATCGATTTGTGCAGTGGATTGTCTCTATATGAGTTTTGTACAAATTGACAATGTGATTTTAATATAGGGTTCGGGTCCGGAGCCGCAGGCTCGGGTCCAGACCTGCAGGCTCGGGTCCATACCTGCAGGTTCGGGTCCATACCTGCAGGCTCGGGTACATACCTACAGGCTCGTGTCCTGAGTAGCAAGCTCCGGTCTTGAGCAACAGGCTCGGTCGGGTCCAGACCTGCAGGCTCGGTCGGGTCCAGACCTGGAGGCTCGGGTTCATACCAGCAGGCTCGGGTCCATACCAGCAGGCTCGGGTCCAGACCTGCAGGCTCG
>JBBPBS010001064.1:3286744-3318125 GCA_037974835.1 Cicer judaicum | reverse complement strand
TATCATAATCTTTTTTTTTTTTTTATTTCAAACAAATTATAAATCTTCCAAAACAAAATTTAGCTGATTTATTTTAGACATTTTAAAATCATATAATCGATATATTTTAATATATTTGTATTGTATTTCTTTATTTTATTTATCAACATTTGTGCTATTTTTTCTAAGATAAAAGTGTCGCAAACATCTTATAGGTTGCAAAGGGATATTAGAGACTTAAAATTGTGATGTCACAATATCTATTTTTTTTTTTTTGTTATGAGAATAAAATATTAAAAGTGTATTTAACAAATTCCTACTAATAAAAAAAAATCTTGTGGGGGAAAGAACCTCCATTACTTTGTGAATAAATTTGACTCTGATTATAAGAAAACATTGATCAATAAAATTATTATTTTTATTTGTGTTTATCTACACTTCAAAGAACACACAATATCGTGACATGATTTATTCTTTGGCCAAATTATTTGAAGTAAAGGAATTTGAGAGTTTGTAGCCAATCACCTCGGTCAACTTTCATGTTCAAAAAGAAATTTGACACATGCTTAAAATCAAATTTTATTCTCACAGAAAGTATAGGACATGCTAAAATAATATTTTGTTTACACATGTTATTAGTGTATTAGTTTAAAAGATTTTGACCCATTAAAAATAAGTGGCAATTCAAATGTTTTTTCTCTACCAATGTTTTTAACAAATACCTCCAACAATGAAAAATTCATATAAATAGTTGAAATATATTTTATCAGTAATGAAAAATTCATATAAATAGTTGAAATATATTTTATCAGTAAACAAAAGAGACATGTATTTTTAATTTAGAAGAAGTTGAAATCTTTTGAAGTAAGAAATTTCTCATGTTATTATGCTTAAGCAATCAACTTAAACATATTAAGATTAAACCTCCACCTCATTTGTTAAGTCTGGTGACACGTGACCGACTTAACTTACTATATTAAAACACAATTTTCTATCGGTGATGACAAGTAGAGCCAAAAATAGACATCTCTATTATTATTCTTTTAAATTGTGATATGTTCCATTATTTCAAAGAATGAGTGTCATGACAAAAGTTTTACATAACTCTTATTGCTAACTCTATTAACCATTTGTATTGTAAGAGTTGAAATATTATTTTTAACTTTGAAAAAAATACATATTTAGAAGTATAAGATTTTTATAGGAATACAAATTATATATGCACTTGTAGTTACTACAAAGATGGTATTCCTTCTCAAATGAAAGATGGTAAAAATTCATCTCGAAATTGTGAAGTTGATAAATCCACAACAACAAAAAAATCATATTGAGTAGTAATGTGAGATTAATTTGAAAGATTTTAGAAAAACGTTATGAAATAATAATGTGACATTATGAAATAATAATGTGAGATTAATTTGGAAGATTTTGAGAAGACATTGTAAAATAATATATAAATAGGAGACATAATATAAGATAGTGAATGGTGTAAAATGAAAGATAGCAAAAGAAGATTGACACCTCGAATTTTTCTAAAGTGGCACAAATTCGATTTTGTGACATTCGATCCGATGAAATGTTTAATATGGTGTTGGTGTTCTATTTTAATATATTATAATAGATGTGTACAAATAACTTAATTCAGTTATAAATTATGGATGCATTTAGATTTAATACTGATGGATTGTGAAATTTTTTGTAACAATTTTAAAGTTTATGTTTATTGAGAGAAATATAGAATGTGTATGTTGTACATGTGATATCTTATACTTGTTGTGATATGTTTTGAAAAATTTCAATTTTTTGTCTGTTGCAAACTTAATTAATTTTCAAAAATAAAAGTAAAATATATTCATCTTGGGGTTTAGGTTTTCATAATGCACAATTTCTGAAATTAAAACTCTTAATATAACATAGTACCAAATCACTCTAAACCATTTGGTGAGGAAATGAGTTACTATGTCCCCAATAGTGGACTAGCATTCAACCCAAGATTTATGTCACTGACTAGTCAATATTCAACTAGGTTTCCTTAACAACTCATTGGCATTGAAGTGTTTCTCCAAGCCACATAGGAAATATCCTAGAAGACCCCAAAGGTCTAACCTTGCCCAGAGGCTTAACTATCCTAGGTTACTCCTAAATTATCATCATTGACATGGGTTAGATTTATCACAATTTTATATTTCTAGCATCACAATTCACATGCTCACTTAATATGAACATAATGCATGAGTAGTCACAATCACATGATTTAACATATCATATCATTTTACAATCCAAACAATACACAACCAACACTTAGGCTCACATAAAAACTACATTGTTCATAATAACCTAAGCAACGATTACTACTTGTTAGCAACAATGTTCATAATACAAAATATTAACAATCACAATATCTACATCTTAAGATGAATTTAACATGTTTTATTTGCTATCTTAATCACATAACATAATTAATTTATTTAATTCACTTAGAGGACGTTATACCTTGAGAAAACCCCATACAATTGAAAAATATGTTATTCATATCCATCCTAAATAAATTTATACCTATGAACTAAACCAATGAAAAACACATCTTACCTTAATGTATTGGCCAAACGTCTATTCTCAAGGCTGGGTCTGACTCCTTGTTTACTAACTCGAATTTCAATTGGTGGAACGATCATTTAAAAATTGATAACCAACTACCATAGTGAATTAAAATCTTACAGATTTAGGATATCAAGGAAATAAGGTTTATCAATTGATGGAAATACTTATAAATCCTATAGTCGAAGTTGATGTTTATTGAAGAATAATCAACAGTAATGAATTATGATGGTCAAGTTATAAATATTTGAAGATTTTGGCGATCTAGAAAGAAAAATTAGTATTTGGGAGGTTTATGGTTCTTTGAATCTATATAGGATTTCCTTAGAATGACTAAAATCCTTTTATATTGGCTAGAAAGCATAATACCGCATGACAAAGCCATTACATCGTACCCCAAAAGGACATATTCACGTCTCCATTTGAAAAATAGTTCACTTAATGAAATGTCTTTTTGCAATGCTAAGGAGACAATGAGTTGACATCTCATTTGCACTATCTCGACATGCCATCTATTTCAATTTTTGTTGGTTTGCTTGATTCTTTCCTAACTTTTAACAGTCCACTAAATCCAATATAAGCCCCACATAAAACCTTCAAACTTAACGCATCATAACTCAATAATACACATCAACATATGACATAAGATATATTTAAATATAATCCTTCATAATGAGGTGTTACATTTTTCCATGTTTGCTCAGATATGTAAGGAATTTATTAGTAGTGAGAAATACCATCTAAAAGTAGTCCTTATTAATGATTGAGAGAATAATTGTAGCATGTGGAACTCATTCTCCAAACTATATAATTAATTTTCCAATGTGCTCCACTATTGACTATCCATCTTCTTTGGAAGATGTGGAAAAGTCAAGAGTTTGGTATCCCCTAGGAAGATATCCAATTTTATCAATCATCTATGATATGAATTCATGTACATACACATATCCAAGGATTTCATCTACAACCCAAAATATATAACACTTTATTATGTTAGCATTGGGATTTGGGTCTAGTTACTATTTTCTAAGAGGTCTCGCTTGAACTTCAACTAGTTGACACCACTTGTATATGGGGGTTTTGGAATCCCTTTTGGATTTAAATCAGACATGGTTGTTTACCCATGACTACTCTTGGCATAGTTTTTGAGAGTGTTAGTGCATAAATGATTTTAGCTACAAAATAAACTTTATTTATATTAATAACAATTATCTCTTAAATGTATATTAAGTTATAAATAAAATATTTATACTAATGACTATCTATTTTAAGGTAGAATTAATTATGAGCAAGTTAAAAATAAAAATATAAGTGCTTCTAACACAAAGAATATTATCACGTAATAAAGAAGTAATTATGTTTATTAATAGAACAAACCATACTATAGAAATAAGGAGTATTCTAATATGCATATGATAATCTATAGTTCAAATTAAAGCGTTAAATACAAAAGAAATATAAGTCAATGATTGACCCTCTAAAGACAAAGGAAAACAACATTGAAATGGTAATCTACCTCTGACTAAAAACTCATATTGATCATCTAACTCAAAGATAAAAAGAAGAATGCTTAAAGTGAAGCATTTGATAAAGTTATTGTTCTTGAACAAACTAGATCCTTTAGTGAAAAACGAAAAAGAAACTACTGAGAAAGTTCATAGTGACTTTGAAGAATCTGTTGAAAATGTGTCTAACTCTGTTAAACGCACCTCTATTGCACTCCCACATTCATTGTTCATAATAATGTACTTATCCTCTAATTGAAAAACTACATGACATCCTTTGAGATTTGTCTTCTTAATTGAAGATGCGTTGAAATAATTATGAAGATATATTTGTATATGTCTTAAAGACTGATTTCCCATAAATGTTGATTTAAGATCTCCAATAGTAACTCTCTCAATAGATACATTTTTTAGTATTTAAGTAGAAACTGATCAATATGAAAACAAAGCTAAGAGAATGAAAAATACAACCTATTAAGAAGAAATTATGTAAAAGCCTAAAATACATTAAAAGAAAAGAATGCATGAAAAATTCTCTCCGTAGAGAATTACTAGAATTGTTGTAAATCAATAAAAGTATTTTATATACTTGAATTGATATAGAACTTGAAATGTAATACCCTCTCAATGAGATTTATAATCCTAGAAACAAACTTTGTTTCAATTCAAATGCAAATGAGAATTGCTGTAAATCAACCCGGGGCTAAAAATCTTTCGTTCATAAGAGGTATAACAATACTTATGAATCCCAACGACAAACTATCAGAAAGTTGAAGAAAGGTTCTAATGGTGAGAGCTTGGGGAGACTAAAGAAGAATACTTAAAGCCGAAAGAGGTAGAGTAAACAATATTTGTATGCTACTGTTGAAATAGTGAATTAAGTTCTCGATTGTATTTAGACAAAAAAACTCTTTGTAAAGGGATGACTATATATAACAAAGGTATCTTGTGAACTAGTATAAAAATCCATGTATTTATTCTTTCTCACTCTATTACTATAATATAAGCTCTATATGATTCAAATTTATTTTACTAAACATGTTTTATAATTGTAAGTTAAATGATTTGATAAAGAACATATTTTTTTTTAGTTAAACAATCAAAATATTATTAAGAAATGTCAAAACACAATTTAACCTCTCTTTCTTTTGTTTTCCAACACTTGTAGAGAGATCTTTAGGTAAGTTCCAAACACATTTGGCGAGTTATAAAAGATAAGGTGGAAAGTTATTCCATGTATGCACTCCTTCATATTCCTAATTGGTCTATACACTCCTGAACCCACCAAGCGGAAAACATGTACATTAGGTATTGACAGGTAACTTGATGGATTAGTCGAGACACATGGGTATGCTATTCTTGACTATTGTCCTCGATATCTAACTGGTGGTCTCTAAATTCTTGCTACTAGCCGTATGCACAATCCTTCTGTAAGATGTCTTGTTGTTTCAGAAAAATAGTTTTAAAAATAACAATGCCACCGAATAAAATTACTGGGTTGAGTCGCGGACTAGGTCGCTCTCTTTAAGACGTTTCGAGGCACTGCCCAAATTGTGCAAGGCAGACTATCAACCACGAAGTCCCCAGGATAAAACAACCCAGTTACTCTGTAACGGAGTTCTACTGCACTGTAGAAAACCGATCTAGAATTACACCCTCTGTATGGCAGTCGAATGACTGACACTCGTAATATAGCACTAAGGCTACTCAAGAAATTGGAAGAAGAAAGAAGGGGGAGAAGTGAGAAAAGGCTCAGATACGGAGAGTTTTTTTGGTGTGTTTTTCCAACTAAGGTGAACTCTCTATTTATAGAGGAGTTCAACAATTGGATCTAAGAAAAACCGGGGGATCCATAATGTACGAGGTTCATCAGCTGACCACAAGAAGTGCGCTCAAAGATAGAAAAACGTGTTTGACCATGACTTCTTGACCGGGCAACAAGTGACACGTGGGGAAGACCAGACAATTAGGGTTTTGACCGGGCAAAACAGAAGCATAGTCAAATTAGGGTTTTGATTGGGCAATTAACAAAAGATTAGTCTGTTTAGGGTTTTGTTTGGATCAGAATATTGATGTTGACTCGGTGGAGGGCAGTTACGTAATTAACGCACCAACTTGTGACAGAACGCAAGCATTTAATTAATTAAAATAAATAATTAATTTTCATATGATTAAAAAATTAATACACCACATAGCCAAACCAAACCAAACCAAGCCTAGCCGAACAGACGGACGGACAGCGGCGGCGCGCACGTGTGTGGTGGTCCATTTGCTTGCGTTCTCCCTCCTTCACAAAATTATGGGTACCCCTTGGGGCCCAACCCAAGTTTCATACCTCCACCTTATAAATGCTATTAATGAGTGTATTCTCTCCTATGTGGGACTTCTCATTTTTTTCAATTCACAACATTTAATATCATCATCAATACCATTTATTCTCCATCATTTTCAACAATCCCCCACTTGAATTTAAAAAATAGGTTCTTGAATAGCGTCAGATGCTTCTATAAGATTATGCATAAACAAAGGTGTCTCTCGACTTGAACCTTTGCGTAACAAGTAAGATTCAGATTCAATAAGAGTGACCCGTAGTCTTAAACTCTATCTCTGACATCAAATCCACACATAAACTTTTCATTGGGTGTATTCTCAAAAGCTCGTGCATTTAGGGCCATGCACGTATATCCCATTGTAGTGAACGCTCTAGGAATTATGCCTAAAAATTCCATAGGAAGCAGCCCCCACTTCCACATTCACATAGGTGAGTCTATCAAGAGTACTCTTGTAGCTAGGTACTCCACTCCACATAGAGTATAGATCTCATTAAAAGTTTCTATTATCTCATCCTTTCATCGCTTCAGGACTCATGCTTCCTTCATATATTATATAGCACGTTCATCTCATATCACTATGACTTGTTATTACCCATTGAACCTAATTCTTGGTATCTCCAATCTTTTAGGTCGGGTTACCATTACAGGTGACTCATCAATCTATAGGCAATAATCCCATCCTTTTGGATGTATTTAGGACTTTCTATCTAGCTAATCCTTTCGTCAAAGGATCTGCTAAATTATCATCAATGCGCACATGATCCACTATAACAGTTCCTTTAACGATTCTTAATTTTTGCAATAGCCGCGGTACTATCTCAGTGGATCAATACAACTGACAATGGTTTTTCCCACAAAGGGATCTCTGCTAGCAAGCATCTCAACCAGCTTGCTTCTTCACTAGCAGTAGCTAGTGCTATCATTTCAGATTCCATAGTGGACTGAGCCAATATAGTTTGTTTCTTTGATTTCCAAGACACAACACCACCAACTATGTTGAAAACATAGCCACTGGTTGCTTTGGAGTCATATGATAGGGTGTTCCAATCAGCATCGCTGTATCCTTCAAGGACTGCGGGAAATCTTTGATAGTGTAATCCGAGACTCATGGTTATTTTAAGATATCTCATGACTCTTTCAATAGCGTGTCAATGCTCTATATTAGGTCTACTAGTAAACCTGCACATTAATCCAACGACATAGGCTATGTCAGGTCTAGTGCAATCAGTGGCATACCTGAGGCTGCCAATGACGCTTGCATATTCAGTTTGTCTTACACCTTCACCAGAGTTCTTGAAAAGTTTCACACTTGGATCATATGGTGTGCAAGCAGGTTTACAGTCAAAGTAATTATATTTCTTTATGATCTTTTCAATGTAGTGAGATTGATCCAAAGAAATTCCATTTTCTGACCTAGTAATCTTAATTCCAAGGATTACACTTGCTTCTCCAAGGTCTTTCATATCAAAGTTGTTACTCAACAATAATTTCACTTTATTTACAGCATGAATGTTTGATCCAAATATGAGTAAGTCGTCTACATAGAGACATATGATAGTGCAAATGTTATTTTCATATTTGTAATAGATGCATTTGTCACTTTCATTCACTTTGAACCAATTCGACATGATTAAGTTCATGCCATTGTTTAGGAGCTTGTTTAAGACCATACAGAGATTTATCTAACTTACAGACCTTGTTTTCTTGTCCATGAATTACAAAACCTTCAGGTTGTTCCATATAAATTTCTTCTTCCAAGTCACCATTTAAAAATGTTGTTTTAACATCCATCTGGTGTATCACCAGGTTATGTATAGCCGCAAGTGATATTAGAACCCTAATGGATGTTAACCTAGTGACTGGTGAAAAAGTGTCGAAGAAATCTATATTTTCTCTTTGTCTAAAACCTTTCGCTACAAGGCGTGCCTTGTATTTATCAATAGATCCATCGGGTTTTAGTTTCTTTTTCAAAATCCATTTACAACCTATAGGTTTGCAACCAGGAGGCAAGTCTACTAAATGTCAGGTCTTGTTAGACTCTAGAGAATCCATTTCATCATTTATAGCTTCTTGCTATAGATCTGCATCCAAATAAGACAGAGCTTCTTTAAGATTTGTAGGATCCTCTTCTAGATTATAGGCCACATATTCTGGTCCATAATCTTTAGCAACTCTTACTCTCTTACTCATTCGAGATTCTGTTTCGTCTTGTTTGTTGCTTTCAGTGTTTCTTATCACCGGGACTTGACTGGGTTCGCTGCCCCCACTATTTCTTGATTTAAAAGGGAATTTATTTTCGTAGAAGTCAAAATCGTTTGACTCTATGATCACCTTCGCATTTAGGTCATAAAACCTATACGCTTTACTGTTTACATCATATCCTATGAAAACACATTCATATGCTCTACTTGCGAGTTTAATTCGCTTGGGATTGAGGATTCTGACATAGGCCAGACAACCCCATGGTTGAAGATAAGACAAGTTGGGCTGTCTTTTCTTCATTATCTCATAAGGAGATGTTTTGCTTTTAGATTTTGGAACTCTATTCAAAACATAGCAAACAGTTAAAATAATTTCCCCCCACCAGTGAGATGCAGCACCAGAGTTATGCATAATAGCAATAACTAATTCAGTAAGAGTCCTATTCTTTCTTTCAGCTTTACCATTCATTTCAGATGAATATGGTGCAGTAGTTTCATGTATAATTCCATGGGTTTTGTAAAATTCATTAAACAAACTAGAATCATACTATGTTTCTCTATCACTACGAAATTTCTTAATCTTTTTATTAAATTGATTTTCAATTTCATTCACAAAGATCTTAAACATGTCAAGCGCTTCACTTTTATTTTTCATCAGATATACAAAAGTAAAATCAGAGCAATCGTCAATAAAAGTTATGAAATAACGTTTTCCATTTCTAGTCAATGTTCCATCAAGTTCACATATATTAGAATGTATTAATTATAGGGGTTCAGATTCTCTAATTACTGATTTATGTGATTTCTTTGTTATTTTAGCTTGACTACAAAAATCACATTCTTCGAAATCCTTTGGGGATAACTTTGGAATTAAACCTAAATTACTTAAGTTTGAAATCACATTTTTGTTCATATGACAAAGTCTAGCATGCCAAATATTAAAATCACACAACATGTAAGCAGAAGGAGATATTTTATTCAATTCAACATTCAATTTAAACATGCCATCAGTGGCGTACCCTTTCCCTACAAAAATACCATTTTTAGAAATGGTGTACAAACCTGCCCCTATAGATTGAGTAAACCCTGCCTTATTGAGAAGAAACCCAGAAACCAGATTCTTCCTTATTTCTGGGGTGTGCATGACATCCTTCAGAATTAAGGTTTTTCTAGATGTGAATGTTAGTTCCACATCTCCTATACTAGCAACATTCGTGGTGTGGGAATCTCCCAACAACACTTTCTTATCTTCAACATTAGTGTATGTTTTAAACATAGCATGATCATAACAGACATGGCGAGAGGTGCCAGTGTCTATCCACCACCCATCTGATCCACCTACAAGGTTGATCTCAGTTATCATAGCAATGAATTGCTCTTCTGTCAAGTTAGCCTGATTTGTAGGGTCTGACTTGTTCCTGCACTTGCATGCCATATGACCCTCTTTCCCACAATTGAAACAAGTAAACGGGAGAAGGCCATTTCTAGGAGGTGGTTGCTGTCTGGCAGTAGGGATCTTAGGAGGGTTCCCATTCTTGTTGCTGTTCTTAGAAGAGCGATGCTGATTTTTTAGTTGTTTGCCGTTTGACTTCAGCACTGCTCCGATGAATTTCTTTTTCTTCTTAGTTGCCACAAGAAGAACTTCATCTTTCTAGTCTTGCTTACGAGATTCCTCCTCAATTCTAAGGCGAGTTATCAAGCTTTCTAGTGAAAATTCTTTGGTTTTGTGCCTAAGAGAATTTTTAAAATCTTTCCAAGCAAGGGGCAGTTTGTCAATAATAACATCAATTTGAAACTGTTCATCTTGGGACATACCTTCAGAGATAATTTTGTGCGCTATTTTCTGGATTTCATGAGACTGAACTTCCACTAATCTGTCATATGTCATCTGATATTTGAGGTAGCGGCTCACAACATACTTTTTAGCTCCAACTTCCTCAGTATCATATTTCTTCTTTAGAGCATCCCAAACATGTCGAGCAGTATTGCTGTTGGAACTGTAGTAATCATACAGATCATCAGCAAGTCCATTAAGAATATAATTCTTACATAAGTAATCATTATGTTCCCATCAGGTTAATTCAGCAACTATCTTATCATTTTCTGTTTGTTCAGCTTTTTCTGGAACAACAGGGATATCATCCTTCAGAACGTTGGCAAGTTTTTTTGTGGTTAGAAAAAATAACATCTTTTGTTGCCAACGTTTGAAGTGACTGCCCTCAAACCGAAACGGTTTGTTGAAGTTAGAAACAGAAGAACCTGTCCTAGTAATCTCGTCGGTAGACATGGCAATTCGAAAACGTCTTAAAATTGTTGTTTCAAAAAAATAGTTTTAAAAATAACAATGTCACCGAATAAAATTACTGGGTTGAGTCACAAACTAGGTCGCTCTCTTTAAGACGTTTCGAGGCACTGCCCAAATTGTGCAAGACAAACTATCAATCACGAAGTCCCCAGGATAAAGCAACCTAGTTACTCTGTAACGGAGTTCTACTGCACTGTAGAAAACTGATCTAGAATTACACCCTCTGTATGGCAGTCGAATGACTAACACTCGTAATATAACACTAAGGCTACTCAAGAAATTGGAAGAAGAAGAAGAAGAAAGAAAGGGGAGATGTGAGAAAAGCCTCAGATACAGAAAGCTTTTTTGGTGTGTTTTTCCAACTGAGGTGAACTCTCTATTTATAGCAACTGAATCTGAGAAAAATGGGGGATCCATAATGGACGAGGTCCATCAGCTGACCACAAGAAGTGCACTCAAAGATATGAAAACGTGTTTGACCATGACTTCTTGACCGGGCAACAAGTGACACGTGGGGAAGACCAGTCAATTAGGGTTTTGACCAGGCAAATCAGAAGCATAGTTAAATTAGGGTTTTGACTGGGCAATTAACAGAAGATTAGTCTGTTTAGGGTTTTGACTGGATCAGAATATTGATATTGACTCGGTGGAGGGCAGTTACGTAATTAACGCACCAACTTGTGACAGAACGCAAGCATTTAATTAATTAAAATAAATAATTAATTTTCATATGATTAAAAAATTAATACACCACATAGCCAAACCAAACCAAGCCTAGCCGGACGGACGGACGGCGCGCATGTGTGGTGATCAATTTGCTTGCGTTCTCTCTCCTTCACAAAATTGTGGGTACTCCTTGGGGCCCAACCCAAGTGTCATACCTCCACCTTATAAATGCTATTAATGAGTGTATTCCCTCCTATGTGAGGCTTCTCATTTTTTTCAATTCACAACATTTAATACCATCATCAATACCATTTATTCTCCATCATTTCCAACATGTCTTAGTCTGCAAGTCGACAACACCATAAAATACTTTGTACATGATATCATGTGTGCCCAAATCTATCTATTATCTAATGAATGGTTTGGTGTTAACCACTGGTTGCTTAGGTGTATCAACTATGACTAATGAGGTAGCTTCAATGGAGGTGCACTAGTGATAGGCATTCATAAGTGTGTTGTGTTTCATTTGGTCTTTGATGACTATATTTATTGGATGATGGTGAATGATCTATACTGCTAAGACTTTTACTAGAGCACAAATGCAAACACCAAATGTAATTGTTCTCTAGCAAACTCAATTTCTTGATTATGTTAGTCTTTAGGTCCCACTAAATATATCAAATTTGAGGTGATTGGCTAAAAACTCTCAGCAAATATTCCTTCTACTTCAAACGATGACACCAAAGAATAAATTTTGCCCCTATATTGTAAGTTTTTTAACTACTTCAAAGAGAGTTATCTCCTGAGAGTTTGTGAAATCTAAAATATGGTGCAAATAAAATACCATTAAAAATAAGATTTTTATTGATTGATAGGTCCTTATAATGAAATTCTTAATGAGTATTTATAAACTAAAAAAATCATAGCTATCACCTATTAGTCGTCTTCGTGGCCGACTAATAGTAATGTTCCAACTATCATTACTTGGCCAAAAAGATTAGAGGAAGATGGGGACCGACATCTGTCATGGTTTCTAAGTTTCATAAGTTCATTTCAGTTATTTATTAATAATTTTTTACTCTATGATATTACATAAAAATATAGTTAATTGTATATTTTGATAGTCATTTTGATTTTGGACTTTGTCTTTAGTTAATTAATTTAATCATAAAATATATTTTTTTATTAGCTAGTCATTCAAAAAAAAGGGTTTGATATTGTGTTAATTTCAATATTTATAATGACCGCACTTTACACATTTATGAAATCAAAATGATTTTATTTTTAAATAAATATTAAAATTTTGGTCATGTAATTCTCATAATTTTAAAAATAGTTAAATTACTCATTTAATTTATATTTGATTATACAAGTACTCCTGTTTTAAAGTTATGAGAATAAATTAAATTTTTAAAATAAATAAAGGAAATTATAAAGTTGTTAAGCGTGATATTATATCTGATCTTATATATAACATAAATAATTGAATCAATAATAAAAGTTAGATGTATTATTACGTACGCACGAAAATCCAACCGCGGGGAGTTATGATGAAGACAAACATAAAGCAACCTTTTCTAAAAGAATTTCCAAGTTCATCAAATTCAAACAAATTACCATGCATATGTACCAAGTTCTTTTCATCAATTTTGCCACATCAATGTTGTTTATTTCAACACACGTACAACATGCATGGCACACCATGGCCAAATGTTCTTGTATCTCAATCATTCTATAGCTATAAATACATACCCGGTTCTCACTACTCCATCAAACTCATCATCGATCCAAAGCAAGTGAAATTCAAATATCAATATGGCGCGATTTCCACTTTTCGTATTGCTAGGAATTGTTTTCTTAGCCACAATTTGTGCGAAATCCGATAAGGAGAATCCTTTTTTCTTTAAGTCTAATAACTTTCAAACTCTTTTCGAAAACGAAAATGGTCATATTCGTCTCCTCCAAAGGTTCCACAAACGTTCTCAATTATTTGAGAATCTCCAAAACTATCGGCTTGTAGAATATAAATCAAAACCTCACACCATATTTCTTCCACAATACACTGATGCTGACTTCATCCTCGTAGTCCTCAGTGGTAACTAATTAATTATCAATTTATATACTATATATTATAAAGTTGTTCATTTAATTTGATGTAATTGATTAACAAACTTATGCTTAATATATTTAGGAAAAGCCATACTTACTGTGTTGAAACCCAATGATAGAAACTCCTTCAACCTTGAGCGTGGTGACACCATCAAACTCCCTGCTGGCACAATTGCTTATTTGGCTAACCGAGATGACAACGAGGATCTTAGAGTACTAGATCTTGTCATCCCCGTAAACAGACCTGGTCAACTTCAGGTAATACAACTGTGATTTATCTAATATTGTAAGCGTTTAATTAAGTTGTATATCCAAACATATGTATCATTTTTTTTTTCAATGGTTTACTCTCTTAGCATTGTTCTTTTAACATTTTCAACAGTCGTTCGCTTTATCTGAAAATCAAAACCAACAATCCTTCTTCCGCGGCTTCAGCAAGAATATTCTAACGGCTTCTTTCAATGTAAGAATGAATGTACCACAAACTATTTATTAGATATATATATATATATATATATATACTTGTTTTGTTTGGTTTGAATTAATGTGTGTAAATTTTCAATAACTAATCATAAATAGGCATCATAATGTTTTTCCTTTATAGGCTGATTACGAGGAGATAGAGAGGGTTCTTTTAGAAGAACAGGAGCAAGAGCACAAACACAGGAGAAGCCATAAAGATAAGCAGCAGAGTCAAGAAGATGTGATAGTCAAAATATCAAGAGAACAAATTGAACAACTAAGCAAAAATGCCAAATCTAACCCTAAAAAAAGGGTATCTTCTGAGTCTGAGTCTGAACCATTCAACTTAAGAAGCCGTAATCCTATTTATTCAAACAAGTTTGGCAACTTCTTTGAGATCACCCCAAAAAAAAGTCCTCAACTCCAAGACTTGGATATATTTGTCAATTTTGTGGAGATCAATGAGGTAAAAACATTATTCAAGTGATTGCTTGTTTGTTTTTTAGTTATAAAAAATCCAACAGCAAAAATTTTATTTGCCTATTTAATATTGTTCAGTAGTGAAATATTTTGATGAATATTTGTAAATTTTAGGGATCACTTTTGCTACCACACTTCAATTCAAGAGCCATAGTGATACTAGTCGTTAATGAAGGAAAAGGAGAAGTTGAACTTGTGGGATTAAGAAATGAGAACGAACAAGAGAATAAAAAAGAAGACGAAGATGAAGAAGATAGAAGTATACAAGTACAAAGGTTTCAATCAAAGTTATCTTCTGGCGATATTGTTGTAATTCCTGCAGGTCATCCATTTTCCATAAATGCTTCCTCAGATCTATTTTTGCTTGGATTTGGTATTAATGCTGAAAACAACCAGAGGAACTTCCTTGCAGGTATATATATAAGAAAACCATAATTAAATTGAATTTTCTTTTTGTTAACATTAATGAACATATTTTCTTATGTTTATCTTATGATATTTGAAAATGAAGGTGAGGAGGACAATGTGATAAGTCAACTACAAAGACCAGTGAAAGAGCTTACATTCCCTGGATCTGCAGAAGAGGTTGACAGATTACTAAAGAACCAGAGACAATCACACTTTGCAAATGCAGAACCTTTAAGAAAAAGAGGAAAGAAGGCAGAGAATTAAGAGTACATTATGTTCAATTTTGTGCAGTTTTTAATAAATGATTATGTTAAATAATATGCTTCTATGCGAGGAAGAGCTATAGCTCACAGAGCAAATAATAAAATGGCATTCTCTTGTATCTTTAACTAGAACTCCGTATTTCAACTATGAATAAAATACAGCAAGAGTAAATTTTTAGGTCTTCTTTATAATAATTTTTTAATATTACAATACATAACTACAATAATAATAATAATAATGGTTTATTTATTGTTGAAAAAATAAATAATGGCTTTTATTATTCTTAAAATTAATTAATTTATTATTTTAAAAACTATTTTTTTCAACATTAATAAAACTGTTTTTTTATATATTTTTTTAAAATAAAATGTTTTTGAGTATATTAAAAAACACTGAAAAATTACTGTTTTTAAATAATTTAAATTTTTTTGTTTATATTATTTTTTAAAACAGTTTATCATTATTAAAGATTACATAATTTTTTAGTCTTTATAAAATCTCACTATTTTATTTTTAATTCTTATATAAAATTTCGTCAACTTTTAGTTATTTAAAAAATTTCCTTTTTATTTTTTGTTACTAATTTTAAATTAATTATTGTGTACCCCACAATTTTCTTATGATTATGTTTAGGACATATTCAACAATTTCTATTCAAATATTTAGAATTTTTAAAAAATAATAAATTAAATATGAATATTTAAATTTTTTGTGCTTAAAAATTTAAATTTAAATAAACATTTGTTAAAAAATTCTAATAAATACACACGTCGTAAATTTCAGTGATAATATGATAAATTATATAGGGTTATATTATAACTGCACCATCTTTTTTACCTTATCTTTAAATATATAGAGTTACAGAGTGTAACACATAACTCTATATAAGTTTCTCCAATAAAGAATAATAATATTTCATATTTAAGAGATAGACCTATTCCACATTTTTAGTTTTTATAATTATTTAATTTTTTCAAACTGATTATTACGCAATATCATCACACACAAAAAATGATAATTATATTTTAATAAAAATAAGTCATTTTTTATGAGATCTACAAAATACAAAATTCTATCTCATGTCAATTATTAAATAATTAAAATTAATATTTAAACCAGATAGAGAGATATAACTCAGAATTAAGTCAACAATTCGTTATTGAACTATAAAGTTCTTTAGATTCAATTTATATTGTTTATCATGTCTTTTACTATTTCTTCTTATTATATCATCAATCATTGATGTGAACTTAAAAAAAAAAATTATATGTTTCATAAAGTATTGAATTTGTTTTGTATGGAAATATTTTTATGGGAAATATGTCCTCTGAAATATAAAATTTGTTCTCTGAAATATGGAACTTGTTAAGGAAAATCTTCTTGTTTTGTCCTCTGAAATATTTAATCCTTTTCAAATATTTAATCCTCTTCATGTTTAAGTACTAGAAGAAAAAAAAAACATCTTAAACACAAATTTTTAAATATTTTTTTCATTTTATAAAATTTGTTTTGATCCACCAAAATAATATCACATTACTAATAAATTGATCTTAAATTAAAATAACTTATAAACAACATTTGGACTATTTCATCTACTGAGACACTTTTTCTATTGACACAATTACGAGACCCCACATACATTATTGTCAAATTGTATGTATAATATTGCACAATATTTAAAAAATAAAATAAAATATGTGTTTACTAGTAGAGAGTGTGCGAATTTTAATCTAATTATTTTATATAATAAAGTTATTTTTTTATTTAAACGACTCGTAATTTTAGTTGTTACGGTAAAATTTGAGATGTTGGAGTATATTGGTATTGTTATTGATGTTATTATTATTAAATATTGATATTGTCAGTACTTGGCAACTTTTGATTTTATATTTCACAAGAAATAATTAATTTAATAAATTTTCTGGTTCCAATATTTTAGACCTTATTATAGATCATATGTTTGATATTACCAATTATTGAGACAATTTGTACATGATATGATCTATGCCTATATCTATCTATTGCCGAATGCATGGTATCAACTCTGGGTGGATGCGTCAAATTTCTTTTTGAACATGAAAGTTATAAGCTCTCAACAACGATTCCTTTACTTTAAACAATTTGGCTAAAGAATAAATCATATATGTTTATATTGTTGGTTTTTTAATTACTCCAAAGAGAATTAAGATATATGGCGAGAATTTGTGACAATTAAAAATAAAGTGCGATAAAATACAAGTAAAAATAATATTGATGTTTTTTTATAATCAAAGACGAATTATTTCATTTTATTTATAATTTAAAGAGAATTGTATGTTTTCTTTTTTCAATAAACAAACACATCCTTTATTTTAATTTTTTTTCCGACTATTTATATATGCCTTTGGATGTGATTGCTAAAAAGATTGGCAGCGAAAGACCATTTGGCTTGCTATTAGTTTAACATGTCTTATATTTTTAATGGCAATAAAATTTTATTTGAAACCATGTGTCAAATTTCTTTTTGAACATGAAAGTTGATCGAAGTGATCGACTACAAACTCTTAACAATGATTCATTTACTTCAAACAATTTGGCTAAACCATGTCACTATATTGTGGGTTCTTTAAAGTGTACATAAAACACAAATAAAAATAATATTTTTATTGATTGATGTTTCCTTATAATTAAAGGTAGATATATTCACAAGGCAATGAAAGCTATTGCTCCCACAATATTTTCTTTATTAATAGGAATTTGTTAAGTACACTTTTAAATATTCTATTCTCATAACAAAAAGTAAATATTGTCACACCACAATTTGAAATCTCTAATAATATTTTGTAAGCTATAAAATGTTCACGACACTTTTATCTTAAAATAAATAATACAAATATTGATAAATAAATAAATAAATACAATGAAAAACTTTGAAATATATCGACTAAACGATTTTGAAATGTCGAAAGTAAATCAGCTAAATTTTATTTTGAAAGGTTTATTATTCGCTTGAAATAAGAAAAAAAAGATTATAATGTAATCTTACTTTTTTTTTTTGTAATAAGGGTTATATCGAGTCTACACATCTATACTTCTTACTTCTTACTGAGAATCTAATCATACATTTTTTTAAAAAAATAATAACAATTTTTTTTTGTTGGTTGAATCTAAAATTTAGACTTCAATGCAAGATCTTTGCTTGTAATATTTTTTTGAATGCCAATTTGGCTAAAAAAAGAATTTTTGACACCAAATATTATTAGTATTTTTGAGAAATCTTTAACAAATGTACTTGACTCCATCCTTTTTTTTACTTGATGAAAGTTGTTGATGTTGAAACAAGATTATTATCAAAGCATTGAAGAAGTTTTATGTCTTTGTAAATTCTTATTGATAAACATGTTGCCCTTATTATCCATTGCCTTATGAATTTTTTTTAATCATCATCATCGTGATGAGATGATTTTAACTTGAAATTTAAGAGGGAAAGAGAAGAAAATGAATATATTATTAAAAAAATCAAATGAACAAGAAAAGATAAATCAATTAACATTTTATGAAAATTTTCTCAAGAAAAATTTAAAAAAGAATAGTGGAATAATTATCTATTTTATATCATATTATAATTCTTTATTTAAATTATTGATAAGAGATAAATTGATAAAGATAAAAGAAATGTTATTGATAAAATGAGATAATTAATAAATCAAAAATTACAAATACTTATATAATCATATAAATAAAATTTAATTAACTAAATGTAAAATAATTATCTGACTATTTCAACATAACTAATTAATCGATTAAGATTTTTAACACCAATTTTTCCTTTTTCTTATTCAAATCTCCATTTTTACCACTAATCAACAAAACCTCAATTTGAGAGGTCATCAATTAACTAAATTCTAATTTTTTTTAGTCCCGAACTTTTTTTTTTTCTTTTTTTCTTCTCAAAAAACGAAAGAGTTTGATTCTTTTGGGTGTGATTGACTTGGGATCTTAAGGGATGTTTGACTCTTGAATTTTGGTAGAGAAATATTTTGTAGAGAAAAAAATAGAATATTCTACTTATATGCTTTTTTTTTTATTTAAAATTCTTTATTATAATTTTTTTCTTTTTCGAATGTTGCTTTTGGAGGATGGGACCATCTACAGCAATTTATATTTTTATAATAAATAAATAACTATTAACTTATTAAATAAAAACATTTAAAAAAAAATATCAAACTTAATGTAGATGTATCAGAATAAATAATATATTATATTATTTTAATAATTCCTCTTACTTTTATTTTGTTAGCAACTCTCTTATATATTTCTTCACAACTTAATAAATAAAAAATTTAATTGAAGAAAAAAATACATTACATTGAAATAAATACATCAAATTTTGATCAACGATTTCATCTTAAACTTACTCCAATTCCACTTCAGTTAATTAAAATTAAAGAAACCAAATAACTTGACTCTTTTTAAAATTATAAGAACAAACTAAATTAAAAAATATATTAAGGGACAAGAAAGGGATTTAAAGTTTAGTTGTTTTCATGGTTCTCTTGATTAGTACATAAACTCACACCAATTCTTATATTTTATCTCTAAATTTTATACAAACTTATACGTGACATCTTATTTTCTTCCTAGATAACTTATTTCTATCCAAACACTACTGTATCGCGTGTTCTCTGTATTTTTCTCCTCATAAAATGTCGATGGAGTGAATGGATATGTCTAAAGATAATTTTCCAATCCACAAAGAAAATCAAACCACTTGTGGGTGATGAAGACAAACACAAAGCACCCTTTTCTAAAAGAAGGTCCAGGTTCATCAAATTCAAACAAAACTCCACCATGCATATGCACCAAGTTCTGTTCATTAATTTCGCCACCTCAATTTTGTTCATTTCAACACACGTACAACATGCATGGCACACCATGGCCAAATGTTTGTGCATTTTAATTATTCTATAGTTATAAATACATACTCTCTTTTCTCACAATACTCCATCATCTCATCATCAATCCAAAGCAAAGGGAAATTCAATCATCATAATGGCAATCAAAGTGCGACATCCACTTTTGATATTGCTAGGAATTGTTTTCCTAGCATCAGTTTGTGCGAAATCCGATAAAGAGAATCCTTTTTTCTTTAAATCAAACAACTTTCAAACTCTTTTTGAAAACGAAAATGGTCACATTCGTCTTCTCCAAAGATTCGACAAACGTTCTCAATTATTTGAGAATCTCCAAAACTATCGTCTTGTAGAATATAACTCAAAACCTCACACTCTCTTTCTTCCACAACACAATGATGCCGACTTCATCCTTGTAGTCCTACGTGGTAACTAATTAATTAATTATCAATTTATATGCTAGTTATTTATTTAAAACAATTAATTAATTATTGGATAATACTTGCAGGAAGAGCTATACTCACTGTGTTGAATCCCAACGAAAGAAACAGCTTCAACCTTGAGCGTGGAGATACCATCAGACTGCCTGCTGGCACCATTGCTTATTTGGCAAACAGAGATGATAATGAAGATCTTAGAGTTTTAGATCTCGCCATCCCAGTTAATAAACCTGGTCAATTTCAGGTAATATAAAGTTTATTATTCTTTTATCCCTCTTATATGTTTGTTTGCATTGATTTCTTTAACCTTATTTACAAATATAAATAACTTTTTAAGAAATTTTTTAAAAACTCCTTAACACATACATATAAATTGTTTTCATCTTATTTCTAAAAGTTCTTCAAGCTAATATATGAAAACACTTATATAGATTATATGAAAATAATATTATTGTATTTCATCTTTTATTATAGAAATCGTTTATACATAAATGTTTTTACCGTTATAAAAACGTTTAACATACAAGTCTTTGTTTTTTCTATTCTTTTTATTCTCTTACCATTCTTTTACTTTTCCAACAGTCATTCTCATTGTCTGGAAGTGAAAACCAACAATCGTACTTCCAGGGTTTCAGCAAGAATGTTCTAGAGGCTGCCTTCAATGTAAGAATACATCCAACACAAACTATTTATTTATTTTTCATATATTTTATATTGGTTTGTTTTGATTTAATGTCTACAAATTTTCATTAACTAATCACGAATAAGCATTATAACTATTGTCCTTGATAGACCGATTATGAGGAAATAGAGAGGGTTCTTTTAGAAGAGCAGGAGCAAAAGCCAAAACAAAGAAGAGGCCGTAAGGATAGGCAGCAGAGGCAGGAAGCAGATGTGATAGTCAAAATATCAAGAGAACAAATTGAAGAACTAAGCAAAAATGCCAAATCTAGCTCTAAAAGAAGTGTACACTCTGAGTCTGAGCCATTCAACTTGAGAAGCCACGACCCTATCTATTCCAACAAGTTTGGTAACTTCTTTGAGATCACCCCACAAAAAAACCCTCAACTCCAAGACTTAGATATTTCTGTCAACTCTGTGGAGATCAAGGAGGTAAATAAATTATTCAATTGATTGATTGTTTGCTTCTTAGTCGACTAAAAACACTTCTAGAAGAAAATAATGACCAACGAAAATTTGTCGCTAAACTTAGGGATGGATTAACCGAGTTTCACATTTATTTTCTTATTTATGTTTTATTAGTAGTGAAATATTTTGATAATTTTTTGTGAAAATTAAATTTTAGGGATCACTTTTGCTACCACACTTCAATTCAAGAGCCATAGTGATACTAGTTGTTAATGAAGGAAAAGGAGAGGTTGAACTTGTGGGATTAAGAAATGAGAATGAACAAGAGAATAAAAAAGAAGAGGACGAAGACAAAGACGAAGAAGATAGAAGTGTACAAGTACAAAGGTTTCAATCAAGATTATCTTCTGGGGACGTTGTTGTAATTCCTGCAAGTCATCCATTTACTATAAATGCTTCCTCAGATCTCTTTTTACTTGGATTCGGTATTAATGCTGAAAACAACCAGAGAAACTTCCTTGCAGGTATATATATTACAAAACCATAATTAAATTAATTTTCTTTTTGTTAACATTAATTAAGATATTTTTCTTATGTTTAGTTAAACAAGAAAATGATGACTACAGTATATTTATCTTATGATATTTGAAAAATTGAAGGTGAGGAGGACAATGTGATAAGTCAAATACAAAGACCAGTGAAAGAGGTAGCATTCCCTGGATCTGCTGAAGAGGTTGACAGATTACTAAAGAACCAGAGACAATCACACTTTGCAAATGCTCAACCTCAACAAAAAGATGAAGGAAGCCAGAAAATAAGAATTCCTTTATCATCAATTTTGGGCGCTTTTTAATGAGTGAATGTGATGCATATGTATGTTATAAAGAGCTATAGCTCATAGTGAGCAAAGAATAAAACGTCATTCTCTTGTAACTATCTTTTTACTATCAATCAATAAAGTAAATTAGCAGGAATAAATTTTTGTGTCTACTCTCTTCTTCTAACTTTTTGGTAACACTACTCTATGCTACTATGATTATGAATAAAGGTGCATTTCTTAAAGTTTTTTTTAATAAATAAATTATTTTCTAAAGTTTTCATATGTTTATTACAACTTTTCACATATAGATAAAATATGAGTAAAAATAATATTTTCATGGATTAGTATGTCTTGATAATGAGATTTGTAATGTGTATGCTAGCTATTTAGATCGTGGGTAGTTACTGTTAGCCTAGCATTTCATATATATTTTGTGATCAATTCTGTAGCCGGCGCACACTTCTTCTATCTCCTAATAGTGCTATGTAAAAAATGGTGTTTTAAGTTTCTCCATTTATTTAATTTTCAAAGAATTTATAATTTTTTAAGTGTAAAAAAAAATACACAATTAAGAAAAAAACTGTATTCGATGTTTAACATAAAATTGTTCAAATCTAATTGTTCTTTTGGTAGTCTATTTAATCACTTTTACAAAAATATTCTCCTATTTTAAAAATGAGTAAATTAGTCTATCATTTTTTACATTAACTACAAGAAAAACAAGCGTTAGCGTCGGCTGGAAACCCACGCTAAAGAACCAAAAAGCCGACACTTATGGTGATTTAGCGTCAGGTTTGTGTCGATGTCGTGGCTCACTCTGAAAGGCTCGAAACTAATCATTTGCGTCGAATTTTTATCATCCGACCTATCTAGCGTCGGTTAGCCGAGTCTAAACCGACCACAGTGTTTGGTAGATTGGCCGAGGCTACATGTTGTGTCGTCTTGGCCGACGCAAATAAATCCACAATGCAAATTACAAATATTTATTAAAAAAAAATATTATTGCACACAAAAAGAGATAAAACAAATAAGTAATAGTATTAATCAAATTTAGATGAAATTAACGTAATTAGAGAATGGAATGAATAGCATAGCCCACCTTAGACGAAACACTAAGCAATTAAATCTAGATTTAAATTCTGTCATTTTTAATTAGAACATTGTTCACTTGTTCTAGAGTTCTACATAAATACAACGTGTTTTTTCACTTTCAAATTCTTTTAAATATTACCAACCTTTCATTATAAAGTAAAAAAAGAAAGTATTTTTTTGTCTAAAATGAAAAAGTATAAGATAAGACTTACTCTTATTAAGGGGATTAGCACAAGTCTTACAAATTCTCTAAAATTACCTTAGCCTCCAAGATCAAGGAGGAGAAACCGTACAAACAACTTAAAAGTAAGTTTTTGAGGCCATTTACTCATGCAAAATACATATAAACCTCAAAAAAAAATTCACATAACTTATCATTTAATAATAAAACATAAAAACTAAAAAAATAAAAATAACATAGTACATTTCCTTGATAATGGTAAAACATGTAAGACCCAAAGATCTAAGATAACCCATAAGCATAGCATTCCCATCATAAACAAATTGCACACCATTTCCCTCCAATTACAGCCACATCTTCCATCATACCATAACTTATCATTTTCACTCATTTCTTATAATTCCAAACATGCGAGGATTGATTTATATTTATTTTAGTTTATCCTCTCTTTCATATCTTAATTTCAATTTCCTCTATACTCAATAATTCTCTCTATCATGTATTAAATTAATGACAAGAAAATGAATATGGAACTAATCATGAGAGGATTGATGATGTATGCAATCTGAGTCTCCACAATAAAAGTTCTATTTGTTTTGAAGTCTAAGGTCTGCACCACTAACACACAATCAACTAGAAGACAATAAGTGTGAATTTAATACTTACAAGCTCAAGTTCCACATCAATGTGAGCCTTGTGGCATGAGGTCTGGAACGTTCTTCTTCTTGTTGAAGCTCGACGATCTTATTTTGATTGGAGATATTCTTGAATTTTACGCCTTCCCTATAAGCTTGAAGACAAATCCAAGCTTCCTCACCTAGAAAAAAATATATGAACTTAAGGAACAAATCAAACATGACAAAATGTAAACATTTTGTAAACTAGACATAGATAACCAACTATAAATAAGGGTAACAATAAGAGCAATCAACTTGTAAACTAGACAATGAGAATCGAGATCAATAATCTATTACAACTTACAAGAACCTCAAAATATAGATTATGCAAGTATCAACCAATAATTGTGAGTCAGAATGCTTCCATCAATAATCTATTGCAACTTACAAGAAGCAAATGTGTTGCTCTTATAGTGACACAATAATTAAATCCCTAAGTTACATCTTTGTTCACATAAGGTAGAATTTAAAGATAAGTTATCAAACATGCAAATAAGGAACAAAAAAGCTTAACCTTGTTCAATATAAACATTAAATTTAAATAACAAAAGAAAATCATAAGTCTAATAATCATCAATCTCAATCAAATGCTCAAAATATACGTTAGTTGAATCAAGGCAGGTGTTGCTAAAGGTTTTACTGTTTCCAAATCACACCATAATAATGGAAATAATGATCCTTTCAATGTGGGCTCATCGCTAGGTCTGCTGCAAAGATTCAAGCTATAGCTAATAAAAAATTCATCCTTCTACATGATGAGGACAAAATGCATGTAGCTCAAACTAGACTGCAATTGAGGATGAACTAGGGATTAATGTTAATTCTCAAGGCTACATCCCTCAAAATGACAGTACCCTGTAAGTTACAGGGATATCAAAAACACCTTTGGATGATATGGCTACAAGATTTGGAGTTGCTTTCTAAAATATGGGGCTTAGGATTTTATACTGATAATCAAAACAAACATCAATTTAAATAGTTCTAATAACCAAAAAATAAACAATATCAAAGCCAAATTCAAATTTGAGAGAAAATGAAAAGTTAGGGTTTCATAAAAGTTGGTCCTTTGAAACTCAAACTCGGGAATTTAGGAAAGAAAAACTCACCCTTGAATAAAATGAAGACAACAGTAGAGAAGGAAAAGTCTGGCATGGCATGATGGCAGTGGTAAACCAAAACTTTCTGCAACGAAAAAACGGAAGGAAATCAGAATAGACAAGAATGAGGGAAACGAGAGTGATGAGAATGAATGTGGGAAAAAAAAGGGAAATCGTGAGGGTTTTATTGGTGTGTGGGGCAAAAAGAGATGGATGAAGGGAGGAGAATGGAAGGCGGAGCAGTAGTGGAAAGGGACAAGAGTGGACGACGGCGCCTCCAAAGCGGTTGACGGTATGTTTCATGGCGGTGGTTGCTGGGAATGAAGAAAACGAGAACGAGACTGAAACGAAAAAGAATGAGTTGATGAACGAGAGAGAAAAAGGGACAACATTGGGTGAGGGAGCGAAAAAAAGGAGAGTTAAAGTTTAAAGAAAAAAGTAATATACTTTACAAAAACAAAATTGTATATCTAAGCGTAGTGTCGGATGCACCGACGCTATTATTTATTTAAGTAAACAAAAATTTGTCACGTAGCATGCGCCAGATCGACTCTACTCCGACCCTGTTAGCGTCGGAGCCAACGCTAAAATCAGACACTAGTAATGATTTTTTTTACAATTTTGCTTAACTTTTTACTTTTTCCCCAAAAGATAATTGTGTTATACACTTTTAAATGAGGTAACATCTAAAATGATAATATGAAAAAAATATAAATTGATTTATTCTTTTCTTTTCACTCACCAAAATTTTAGTTAATGTTTTAAATAAAATTAAAAAATTGTGTAAATAAAAATAATTAAAATATATAGTTAAAAAGTCACTAAATCTGAATAGCAAATACATAAATTGAAAGAGAAGAAGATAAAATTAGAAACTCAAATCATCATTATCCAAAATGTTGAATATAGTTGGTCTTCATCTTTTAAGGTTATCTTTTTTTTATTTTTTTCATAATCTCATATGTGTCGTTTTCTCTCCAATCCTATTCATCACTTTCCATAGGCCTAATCACTCTAGAAAGATGAAGTTTGACATATTAGCATTTGACTTATCATACATGAGAGTATAAGAGTGTCGATAGTTATAATTTAAAAGAATTATATGTTGTCGTATTTTTTTTTCTTTCTTACAAAATATGTATGAATTAGTATTTTCCTTTGTAATTTAGATTTATCAATTTTTTACATTACAATTTTTTTTTTGTTGAAATTTTTAGTTTCCAAAATATTAAGTAAAATTTTGGTGAGGAGAAAAAGGATAAATCTATTAATATTTTACAACATAATTATTTTAGATGTCACCTCATTTTAAAATTTGCCACATCATTATTTTTAGGGTAAAAAATTAGAGATGTTATTAAATTATAAAAAATAAAAATAAAAAATTTAAAGATTAAAATTTTTGTTTTTAAATTAAGGGGCCATTTTCGTGAAAATGATAAAATAAAAGGATAAAAAAAATATAATTAAATAATGAATTTTTAAAATGTCAGATGAAAAATAAATACAAAATTTAATGAATTAACATCCATAAGTTGGTCATCACGATTCACAGTGCATAATTACCGATAGCACTATAAAAGGCTTCAATCAACCAAAGTTACAATTTGAATAATTATTTTGTTGGCTTAAATATCTCTTTGATTTCTTAATTTACTTTTAAAGTTTAGTTTGATTTCATAATTTTAAAAATAATTAAATTAATCTTTTAATTTACATTTATTAATACAAATTAGTTCTTTCTGTTAAGATGACATTAACAATATTAATTTTATTTCAGGTGATAAACGTGTGACAAATAACTCATTAAATATATAATTTTTTTAATGTCACGTGTCATTTATCAATTTCTAAATAATAAGTACGTACTAATCATGAATAATTAATGTTCATCAAAGCCTAAGAATATATAATCAAACCTAGTAAAATAAATATGCATGAATTAATTTTAGAAACCTAATTTTTCATAAACCAATTTTTTTAGAATCTGCATGAATTAATTTCAGAAAGCCACAGACCCAAATTTCCCTTTTATGCTCATTCAAATCCCTATTTCTACAACTTCAACAACAAAATCTTTCATTCTAAAATTTCGAAAAGCAACCACCTTTCATTGTCAATAGAATAACCCAACGAAGACACAACAAATTAACTCACACACCTTGACTCAAAAATAAATAAAAAAGGGTTTAGATTTGAATTTTTTTTATTCTTCTTGGTGTGAATATTGAGTCATGAGATTCTATATTCATATTTCTTGAGTGTAATATTTGAGTCAGTTGGATTTCTACAAAGAATGTCACATGAAGCACCTCAACAAATGGTGGCTATTAAGAATAGTATAATATGTGTTATTAAAAAGACTTCGACTAAATACGAAATAACTAGTATGTGTTAAAAGACATATTAAAGAATGAATTTAACTCTTTAAATTTATAGGCTCAAACTGAAATTTAAAAATAAATAAAAGCACTAAAACAGATATTAATCCTTTTTTTTTGTCATGGTTCTCTTGATTAGTATCATAAATACACAATACTAACATTCTAGTCACTTCAATAAATCATATGTACGCACCAAAATCCAACCGTTAGTGGGTGATGAAGACAAACACAAAGCACCCTTTTCTAAAAGAATGTCCAGGTTCATCTAATTCAAACAAAACTCCACCATGAATAAGCACCAAGTTCTTTACATTAATTTTGCCACCTCAATTTTGTTCATTTCAACACACGTACAACATGCATGGCACACCATGGCCAAATGTTTGTGCATTTTAATTATTCTATAGCTATAAATACATACTCTCTTTTCTCACAATACTCCATCATCTCATCATCAATCAAAGCTAGGGGGAGATTCAATCATCATAATGGCAATCAAAGCGCGATTTCCACTTTTCATATTGCTAGGAATTGTTTTCCTAGCCTCAGTTTGTGCGAAATCCGATAAAGAGAATCCATTTTTCTTTAAGTCAAACAATTTTCAAACTCTTTTTGAAAACGAAAATGGTCACATTCGTCTTCTCCAAAGGTTCGACAAACGTTCTCAATTATTTGAGAATCTCCAAAACTACCGCCTTGTAGAATATAACTCAAAACCTCACACTCTCTTTCTTCCACAACACAATGATGCCGACTTCATCCTTGTAGTCCTACGTGGTAACTAATTAACTAATTAACTAATTATCAATTTTATATGCTAGTCATTAATTTAAAGCAATTAATTAATCGATAATTCTTGTAGGAAGAGCTATACTGACAGTGTTGAACGCCAACGAGAGAAACAGCTTCAACCTTGAGCGTGGAGATACCATCAGACTCCCTGCTGGCACCATTGCTTATTTGGCAAATAGAGATGATAATGAAGATCTTAGAGTTTTAGATCTCGCCATCCCAGTTAACAGACCTGGTCAATTTCAGGTAATATAACACTTACTATTCCTTTATCACTCCTATATGTTTGTTTACATTCATTCTTTAAACTTCACTACAAATATAAAGTTTATGATATATATATATAAATTGTTTTTAGCTTATTTCCATAAGTTCTTCAAGATAATATATGAAAACATTTTTATAGATTATATAGAAACAATAACATTGTATTTCATCTTTTATTATAGAAATAACTTATACCTAAATGTTCATTGTTTTTTCTATTTTTTTTATTTCTAACTGTTATCTGACCTTTGCAACAGTCGTTCTCATTGTCTGGAAGTGAAAACCAACAATCGTACTTCCAGGGTTTCAGCAAGAATGTTTTAGAGGTTGCCTTCAATGTAAGAATACATCCAACACAAACTATTTATTTATTTTTCATATATTTTTATATTGGTTTGTTTTGATTTAATGTCTACAAATTTTCATTAACTAATCACGAATAGGCATTATAACTATTGTCCTTGATAGACCGATTACGAAGAGATAGAGAGGGTTCTTTTAGAAGAGCAGGAGCAAAAGGCAGAACAAAGAAGAGGCCATAAGGGTGGGCAGCAGAGGCAGGAAGCAGATGTGATAGTGAAAATATCAAGGGAACAAATTGATGAACTAAGCAGAAATGCCAAATCAAGCTCTAAAAGAAGTGTACACTCTGAGTCTGAGCCATTCAACTTGAGAAGTCGCAACCCTATCTATTCCAACAGGTTTGGAAACTTCTTTGAGATCACCCCAGAGAAAAACCCTCAACTCAAAGACTTAGATATATTTGTCAACTCTGTGGAGATCAAGGAGGTAATTAAATTTTTCAATTGATTATTTGTTTGCTTCTTAGTCGACTAAAAACACTTCTATAAAGAAATAAAATTAGTGATGGATTAAGATATATTTCACATTTTCTCTAATTTTATTTGCTTATTTAATATTTTTTAATATTGAAATATTTTGATTATGTTTGAATTTTAGGGATCACTTTTGCTACCACACTTCAATTCAAGAGCCATAGTGATACTAGTCGTTAATGAAGGAAAAGGAGAAGTTGAAGTTGTGGGATTAAGAAATGAGAATGAACAAGAGAATAAAAAAGAAGAGGATGAAGACGAAGAAGATAGAAGTGTACAAGTACAAAGGTTTCAATCAAGATTATCTTCTGGGGACGTTGTTGTAATTCCTGCAAGTCATCCATTTACTATAAATGCTTCCTCAGATCTCTTTTTACTTGGATTCGGTATTAATGCTGAAAACAACCAGAGAAACTTCCTTGCAGGTATATATATTACAAAACCATAATTAAATTGAATTTTCTTTTTGTTAACATTAATTCATATATTTTCTTATGTTTAATAGAACAAGAAAATGATGACTGCGGTATATTTATATTTTGATATTTGAAAAATTGAAGGTGAGGAGGACAATGTGATAAGTCAAATACAAAGACCAGTGAAAGAGTTAGCATTCCCTGGATCTGCTGAAGAGGTTGATAGGCTACTAAAGAATCAGAGGCAATCTCATTTCGCAAATGCTCAACCTCAACAAAAAGATGAAGGAAGGCAGAAAATAAGGATTCCTTTATAATCAATTTTGGGCGCATTTTAACGAGTGAATGTGGTGCATATGTATGCTATAAAGAGCTATAGCTCATAGTGAGCAAAGAATAAAACGTCATTCAGTTGTACCTTTTTACTATCAATCAATAAAGTAAATTAGCAAGAATAAATTTTTGTGTCTACTCTCTTCTCCTAACTTTTTGGTAACACTACTCTATGCTACTATGATTATTAAAGGTGCATTTCTTAAAGTTTTTTTTTAAAGTTTCATATGTTTATTACATATTTTTATATATAGATACATTATGAGTAAAAATAATATTTTCATTGATGTGTATATCTTTATAATGAGATTTGTAATGTGTATGTTAATTAGATAGTAAGCAATCACATCTTTACAAACAAACTAATGAAAATGATCTTAGACAAATAGCAAAATATGAATTTTAAGCTTTATAAGAACACAAGAAAAATGATCTCAACTAAAACACCACCCACAGACAAAACAAAATTTCATCTTTTAAATAATTAGTTAATTATAATTTCAAATTTTAGTTTTCAGTAGAATGGTGTTTACCTCTTTGATAATATAAAGTTGAAAAGCAGAGCAAACTTAAAGAGAATGGTGTTTACCTCTTTCAATAGAATGGTGTTTATCTGTTTCGGTAATATACGTGTCTTTCCAAATATCAGCTGTGGTATGCGGCTTAATAGAACACATCTAATATGAGGAAGTAGAATGGTGGATTTTTGGATTTCTTGAACTTCTCTTTTCTGTTTTTTTTTTTTTTTTTTTTTT
>JBBPBS010001064.1:3266203-3286672 GCA_037974835.1 Cicer judaicum | reverse complement strand
AGAAATATGAAGTATAAAGAAAAAAAAACTCTCTTTTCTATTCTGATATTTTTTTTTAAATAAAATTCTTCGTTGATTGAGTTTTTTGTCTTAATTTATAGGCTAAAATATAGAATTTGTGTGTTGGTCAAGAGATAAAATCAAGTTTCTATTATTTTTGCATCAAAATTGCAATCTTATATAATTAAGGAAATAGGTGACTAACTTTCTTAATCTAGTATACAATTGATAAAAACATAACTTTAATAAGAAAAAAAATTAAAATAAAAGACGCGGTTGCTTGGAAGAAGAAGAAAAACGTAAGAGAAGGAAAAAAGCAAAAGGAGTATTTTTCTTTGTTTTTTTGTTTTTATTTCTTTTAATTTTTTGTATAATATATAAATATCTACTCAAAAACTGCACCGGATTTATAAAATAACAATTTTTAGAATTAATAACAAATGCATAATGACAGATTTATCAAAAAAAATTGTATTATATGTCTTGTTGTAATATTTATTTTGTTGCATTATAAATTCATTTAGTGACTCAATAGTCGTACCATTAACAAACATCAATTATTATGTGTGTATGCTATAAACAGCTTTAGCTCATAGTGAGAAAAAAAAAAATGGCATTCTCTTGAAACTACCTTTCTACTACGAATAAAGTAAAGCAAGAATAAATTTTTGTGTCTACTCTCTAGCTAACTTTTTGGTAACACTCGTCTGCTTGGAGTTTGAATAAGGGTGCATTTGTTAAAATTTCAATGCGTTTTACAACTTTAAGAAAAAACATGAGAATCTAAAAGTTTATTTCAAATGATAAGTTGTATTTAGTAACCGCTCAAAAAATTCATTTTTATAATTACTATTTTTTTTTTAAAATGTGATTTTTAACTGCTATAAATAAACACAGTTATTTCTGTTTTTATTAAAAATCTCCACAAAAAATATATTTAAATTATTGAATTACGAAATCACTTTTTTCATAATCTATAATAAACATGCCCTAACTTTTGTTTTATTGCTAAAAGTGTATGAGAAACTTCATCAAGTTAAAAATGCTGGATTCGTGTCCTTAAACAACAAGTTTTTAGTTAATTTGATTATAGGTTTACTATTGTAGGGTTGTGACAGTTTTTGTGACAGCCTTAAAATTTTGTAATAGTTTTGCATTAAGTAACTATTTCTTAAGTTTATGAATTTCTCCAATTTTCATATATAATTGGTACTTATAACTTACTAAATCATTGGCAAAACAAATATAGTTTTTTGGTTTAAAACTCTAGTTCAAAGGAAACAAGGTTTTAGTAATTAAGAATTTGGTTGGAAGTAAATAAAGTCTAATTAAAAATTGTTCTAATTTTGTTTTGAACCATAATAATTATTTAATTTTGCTTTTTTTTATGAAAAAAAATGATATTCATTCACTCAAATGAGTAAAGTATATATCTATAAACACAAATTCAACATCGCTAAAAATAAAAAAGATAAATATGTGAACAAACTCACAACATTCAAATTAATAACATAAAACGGTAAAATAACTACAAATAGTGTAACCAAGTCAAAATGACTACTATGCCTTTCGATCTACAAGAAACAAACATCACACTAAGATGATAAATCAAACAATATTACACCGCATTAATACAACAAAATCACACTTAAAAAAACCATAAAAGAAAAATAATCGATGTGAACCACTTATTTAAATTAAAAATAAAAAAAATATTGTACAAAAGTAATTTCGAGTCAAACTGACTCAATACAACCATTTTTTAATGAATGAAAGAAAACTTAAAAAAAAAAAAGTGGAATTTAACTTTAAATATTAAAGATCAGTACACATAATAATAAGTTAGAATTAATCTTATTATAATAATTAATCATTTTACCCAAAAAAAAATAGCAACTCCTCTTTGAAAAAATTGAGTATTAATCGGATTTTCTATAACTTCATATTTATTTATAAAAAACATACTAATTGAAGGGTTTTTTTATTTATGAAGAAAAAAATTGAAAAGACAATATCTAAAAAATCCTAGATCCAGCAAAAGATGTGCCATACTAGGAGTAAAATAAAAGAAAATACAATTCAAAGTTCAAACACCTTCAAAAAAATATTAAACTTAGCTATGTATATGAGAGGTGCAAATGGCAAGAAAATTTAGGCAATAGTAGTGTATGTTGGCTCCATGCGTGCACCTGCATTCGGGGTAGATGGGCTTACGTCAATTGGGCCCTGAAATGAGATGAGAATGGAGCCAACAAATGAGGCCCAAGAGGAAGATATTTCAGTCTTTAATTTTGGTAGACTAAACTTGATAATTTAATACAAAAGTATGTTTATTCTTCATCTACACCTATATTTGTTTATATGTTGTTAAATACACTATTGAAAATTGATTTAAAACAATACATTTCAATCAATTTTACACTGTCATAAATGGGGTGGGCCTTGAGCATTTATCCAAAAAGTATTTGGGGTAACAAGAATTTTGAATGGTAGTAAAACTCTTTGTTGTTCTATTTGGAGCAATTTTAACTATATGGAAGAAAGAATTGCTCTATGTAAAATTCACTTTTTCTAGGGGAAGATTTGTGGTTGTTATCCATCATTGCACTTGTTCATCATTATTTACCGATTGTTCTAGCGTTGCCACTTCAAACATGTGACATCCACATGTATTATTAGCATACAATAGCAAGATAATTTATTCACATTTTTTTCATGTCATATCATCAATCGAGGTGTTGTTGAGTGATAACTAACAATTAAATTTGAAATAGAATATGATGATATCCATTCCATTTTATTTTACTACTTACTTACACTTTTCTTCTTCAATTAAAAAATATGGAATAAAATGCCATATTTATTCTGCATGTCATTTTATTCCGCTACGTTCATTTTAAAATATCCAAACAGAAGGGTTTAAGTTTCGCAAGCTAAAGAAAATGTGCCTGCAAAGTCCAAATACCAAAATGGTGGGACAAATTTTACTTTTTATGTGCTGCCAGCAATACATATTGACTCAGTTGACTCAACAATCAACATAGAGGGAACAAATGAAGCTAGCTCATAAGAAATAATTAAGACAAAATATTGAAACAGTCAAACAGCTACAGCCATCCATTTGATCCTTAAAATATGCTTTCATAAACACCACATGGGTTGGTAGCAAAAAAATTACTATATCAGAAAGATTCTAAAATAATGTTCTCAACACACCATATATTATTCACATGCAAACACAAGCATGGAAATAGATTCTATGTTGTAACTATGCCACACATTTACAAATCTAGACCATCTGATCTCTAATCAATGTCAAATACCATTTACAATTAATTTACTGACCGTCTAATCTTAGTTGAACGGCCGAACGAAATTGATTACCGGTTCTAACTGTGTGATATCTTTACAGTATTCAATCCAGGTCCACCAAAGCATATATAGCCACAAGACTTATACTTACATACTTATTGACATTAGTATTATACTATTAGTATATACCATTTTTTAGAAAAGAAAGAATAATGCTAATACAAAGACTAATTCTTATTATGTTGATACATGTGACATGAGTCAATTATGAAGCAAAGGGTAGTAAACTGAACCAACAACTTAATTGATAGTAGCTAAGGCTTAATTGCCCTACTATTCCTACCCAACCACCACCCACCTTAATATATACACATGGGTACACCAATATGCATTAATATCATCACATCTATCTTCTCCAAAAACAATTAAAACTCATCTATCTACATTGGAGCTTCTATCCAAAATTGTCACTCTTCAGTCCCCTATATCAAAGGTAAGTGAAAAACTAACTATCTTCCGTCCAAAGGGGTGTCCCATTTATCAATTATATGGGACCACACAAATCAATAAGCATGACTATGAGTATGAACTCTCTTCATACCTTATTATAATAATAGCTAAATGCCACTATTTTACTTTGATTACAAGTTTGGTCATAAATTTCCATTTGTTAAATCTAACTAAGAGTAGTATACGTACAAATTCAAAGACTTGCAATGCTTGTTTATGATCATCAATTATTATAAGATAAAAGAGCCTTTTATTAATTAATTAATGAACCAGCAAATCTAATCTAAAGCCAAACATACCACGAGTACTACTTTATGACACAAAATAAAACAACACATGCTTGGGGGAAGTGAAGGTGATTGTAGTACGAAGAGAGAGTATAGTGGAAACAGCAAAATATTAGTAGATACTACAACCCAACCATATAATATACAATAATGCAATCTGCTTAAGAACATCTTATTGTTAATTAAAATAAACAAATGAAAATATAGACAAACACATCAGGTCCTTTCAACAAAATGAGAAAAAATAGTTGTAAAGTTGAATCTTAGACCTAGCCAAACGACAGCATAACTTAGCACTTGCATTACTATATTCATTAGAAAAAAGTGAAAAATTATGATGAACCCCAATAACTCCACTTGAAGGGACAATGTTACCTGATTCCTCATGTACTTCACATAATATAATCAAACATTGCTATTCTGACACTAAGACAATGTGTCACTCCTAAAAAAATAAATCCCAGTAAGAACTGCAATAATAATATAATAATAATTAAACAAACAATCAAATCAAGAACAGATATTCTTCACTTCACTTCTCATTCACACTTGCAACAACACATAATAATCATTAATTAAAGATAATCAATCCTCAATTTCAATTACTGCTATTATAAAATTATAATAATATAAGGGAAGCAAGCAAACTAAGAAGGAAATTAAAGATGGCATCCAAAGCAATTACAAGCCTTGGGTGTGAATGAACAGAAACCAAAAGGTCTATTGGGAATGTTGCAATTGATAGCATAGCAACAAGGAGAAGGCAAGCAAACCCCTTTTGCTCCACCACAACAGGTACATAGAGCACATATCTTGAAACTTCCTAGCTTTCTTCTGCTATCATTCATCATCATCATCTCCATCTTCCCAGCTTCCATCACCGGCACCATTGGAAATGACCCATTTGCTTCCTAATCATAAAAAAACAATCTTTTTCAATTTTTAGAACTACCCACATGAAAATTCACTGGAAATTATAGTAGAGAAACAATAAAAGCATTTAGATCAGTGATTAAATTCAAAAGGGTACACATAGATTATGGGTTATGAAAAAAAACTTACATGGACAAAGCTTGCTTCACTAACTAAAATGGAAACAAAAATGAGAGAAATGATGAGGCTGTGAGAAGGAATCATGGTTGGTTTGATCACTGACAAGAGCTTCTTACTCCTAGGTTTGTGTTTTTCTTTTTCTTTTTTTTTTTTGAAGTTACTCTTAGGTTTGTGTTTGGAAATGGGCTACTTATTAATCCTGTCTTGTATGGATGAGCTTCAAATTTTTGTATAAAAAATGACTATTTGGTTCCTATTTATATTAAAAATTTGAGCTTTGTCTTGGTTTTGATTGTGTAGGAGTTGAACTAAACGAAACAAATCTGAATAGCTAGCTTAGGGAAGGAATAGAAATCAGAAAAGAGAAGACAAATGAATTATGAGTTTGAAGTTGCAAGAGAGGGTTTAAGAAAGAGGAGAAGTAGAAACAAGGGTTTCCTTTAGAAACAGAGGTCACAGGAGAGTGACCTTGTTGTCTAGAAATAAAGAGAAGAGTGACAAAGAAAGAAAGAAAGAAACTATTGAGATTTAAATTAATCGAAAATGTTGAATTCTCTCTCTCTACATCTCACTAAAAGGGAAATCAATGGCACTTAACTTCCTTTTTCTCTCTACATCTCAGTAAAATGTGTTTTGTCTTTTTTTTTTATAAGAAATGTGTTTTGTCGTTGAATACATTTCACTTAAATTGTTAAATGTGTGAACGCAAGAAAACTAATAAAGGCCAAAAAAATTGACTATTGAACTTTAAAGGGTGGGTGTGCTTGGTTGAGAAAGGAGTAGTGAAATGAGATAAATTGATTTGAAATAAAATTGGTTTGATATATTGTTGGTATATAAAAATGAGAGAAAATAAAAGTGATGTAATTTTCCAATTGGACAAAAAAAGAATCATTCACACCTACCTCTACCTGTTACCTAACTTTGATAAAATTAGGAAGACCGTAAAAAATAAAGTTTAATTATAGATTTGGTTTTCTTATATAAATTTATTAAAAATGAATCTTTTTATTTTAAAATCCACGATTTTAACTATTTCTTTATATTTTTTAATTAAAAAATAATAATATTATATATTATAAATGACGTGTGATAGTTAAAATATATTAATTATTTATATATTATTGATTAAATTATAAAATTAAATAATTTTAAAAGTTAAAATTAAAAGTTTTATTATATTTTATATATTATTTTAAATTATTATATTATATATCAATTCATTTAAAATATGTTATATTTTCGTCAATTTCATAATTTTAATAAAAACAAAGAGTTAAAATTACAATTAAAATGATGTTTTCAACTCTTTTCTTTTCAACTATACAGGTAAATAATCTTTAGTAGGTCCTAATCCTACAAAACTATGGAACATTCTCTCTTTTTCCAACTTCTTTGTTCATAGATTCCCCTAAAAATGTATTTCTCATCCTTCTCTCAATGGTTGGATTTGGTTTATGTTATACAATGTAATTTTAGTTGATTTAAACATTGTTGTTTGATTTTAATTTAACTTAATATTTTTTTTAAATAGTCAATATTAATAATTAGTTGTTAATTTTGTTGAGGAGTTAAACTCATCCCTCAAACCATCTTATAACTCATAATTTAATTTAATGATTAATATTCTTTATTTTGTGTAATTGTATAATTTTGCTCTTGGAGATAATTCATATTCAAAATTTTCTAACAGCTGTATGGTGACTACATGAACCTTGAATCTGAATACTATATAAGTTAGTTAAGTTGGATCTTACATTGAAAACTTTTAAGAAAGGAAAAAAGATACACATTGAGTCATTAAATTAATCTAGGGTTAAAATTTGATCAAAGAAAATGGAGATACTAGATAGAAAGGATTTTTTGACCAATAAAAAGAAAAGATTTAAGTTTAAGAGAGTGAAAAATGTATTTTTTTTTTATCTTTTGAAATGTTAAAGATTTTTCACACTAGTTAAAATGTAATTACCAAAACACACCAATTAGAATGTTCGATTAAATTTTTTTATATAACAACTTATTATATTTTTATTGTGGTAGTATCATTTATTATCCTATAAGTATTTCTTATAAATTAGGTGAAAATAAAAGTAGAATCAATAAAATGATAATTGAAATCATAGTATATTTAAAGCTAAAGGTAAATAACAACAACAAATTTCTTACTCGAAAAAAATAAAAAGTGTACTGATCCTGTAAATGTAATCAACAATAAAAACAAGGAAAATTAGTGTGGACCTCACACTACTGATTTAATGTGAACAGAAGCACTACATAAGCTAATCAAGCATACGAACTTCATCACAGCTTCTCTCCTAATAGGTCAAGAAAATGCAAGTTGGCATTCACCACCTAAGTTATAGGCTTACGTTGGAGAAGACACGATAGTAATGGATTCATTACTCGATGGGTAAAAAATGTGTGAAACAAGATTGGTTTTGTTTATATAAGTATAGATATTGACAAGATAAAATAAAGTTCCATTATGGTTTAGATTAGATGTAGCTTTTGTCGTCAACATTATATTAGATAACTCATTATAAAAATAAAAATAAAACGCTATATTATAGAACTAAAGAATATAATGATACTCTTCTTGTCTAACCAAAAAGATTAAGCTCTAACAGCTTAAAAAATTAAGAATACTAGTAATGTTTTAGTAGGAATTACAAAAATGATATTAGTACATCCACAATTTTTTACATTCATTCAGTATCTCTTTATCTCTACCTTTTATCATATCACCAATATATTAACAATTCTCTTTATTTTTATCCCCAAAGTATATACAAAATGTTTAAGTATACATCAATAATTTTTCAAATTAGAATGTTCAACTTCATGTTTAATAATACTTTCTTACTTATGCTTTTACAAATATACTATACAATATATTTTGAGATTACTTTTAAAATTTAAATACAACTCATAAAATATAAAATCACACGATAGTTTCATTTTAATAAGATTTTAATTTGCATACGTTAATAATGTAAAATATTAAATATTATTAATATATTACAATCACTAATGTCTATTATTTTAAAAATATAAATCAATTATTTTTTAATATCAAATTATTAATATATATAAATTAAATTATTTTAATAATACAATTTAAAACCAAATTATTAATCAGTCTTGGTCCTTAAAAAAAATCATAAGAGATATTTTGGAGGGTCATGTCTCTGTCCTTAAGAAACTGTCTTAGCTGTCTCCGACTAAAGTAATGGTGAACTTAATACTAATAAGTAACACTATAAGTAATAAGTACTCCTCGGTCCTAATAACAATAGTAAGAACCTGTGGTTTGAGTTTTGACCCAAAGAAAAAGTAAGTTATATCAAAATAAAAACCGGTCTCACTTAAAATATTTAGTTTTCTCTTTAAATAAATAAATATATATCTATGGTTAATTATCTCACACCGTAAATATATATCCTTACACTGTGTATGGATATTAACTAAATCCTAAAAGTAAAAGTAATCTTCACTTCAATTGTCTCTCCAAATTAGTGTTTTCAGTTGAATTTGAACAAAATGCGCACTATTTTATGGGTGCTTACCACATGTGTATTTTTGCCAATTTTTATAGGGAAAATGATAGGAAAAAAAAAAAAATATCGTCCTCACAACATTAATAGGTCAGATAAATTGTGCTGTCTTGGATTCTTGGTATAGCAAGTATTAAATATTCTCTCAACATCTCCTTTAATGTTGTAAAATTACTATCCGCTCATCGCTTGTTTATCTAATTTTATATATACTCTTTACTAATTGTACCTTCCATTTTTTGCTTTAAGATTAATAGATATTCCTTACCACATCCACCGCTTTAAATTTATATCCGAACATGATCTAAATTAGAGACTAGAACACAAAAGCAATGAAGAGCAGACGAGCACTACATAAATACCAATGAACAGAAAACATCCCATCATATGTGTTTATCATATGCTTTACGTTGTGAATACTCAACATGCAGCATTTATTTAGTGCTCATCCCTTCTTTAATGTTATGTTCTGCAGACAAAAGAACAATAATCCCACAAAAGGTGAATACAAAAACTTAAATCAAGTTCTATATATGTAAATATTCTTGCTAATTCAGCAACCAATTCTTAATGGTATATCCTTTTACCATCAGTTTTTTCAATTTTATGTTTTTTTTCTTTTCAAAAGACCCTCCTGAAGTAGTTGAGATCTCAGCCTAGATGTGACTCATCAACCAACTAAATTAATGATGTATCCCACAAAAGTCGTACGTGGTTCCGAGTGCTATTGACCAATGAAGCACTCCTTTACTCACTTGGCATGATAGGCCAATTAGCAAAACATGCAAGTTAACTCCACTTATCATGGAATATGAAGATTTAAGCAAGCAGCAATATTTAGATATTCAAAAACTGGCACGATTAAACAAACTTGTCAATATTTGGGTGGCAAAACTAGAATGGAAATCACATGATCAGGCAAAATCATGCATGCACTTTATACCGTTTTCTATGAATCAAAAGTAAAAATAGGGAGAAAGAATTGGCGTAGTTCCTACCTGCATAAGCTTGTAGATATCCTCTAGTCTAGCCACAAAATGCGAATTCTTATAAAGCCACCAGAAAGGACCACCATCTTTTATTGGAGTATGCAATTCTTGAACTCTTGAAGAACAAAAGTCACATTTACATTGAGGTTGATATCTGCAAAAGAGCATGTAATTAACATGTATCTGCTGCCACTGAAACTCACAATTTAAACCCTTTTCCTTTCAACTTCTGCAAAATGAATATCCAAGATAATCCACTGCAAAACTGACACAGGCAAGTACTATTTATAGATAAAACTCTAGAACACTAGCTATTAGTCCTACTTGAAGAAAATATACATACAAACATACAATAACCAATACTTCCTTGGACAGCAGATAAATTCTGATATGAATGTACAAAATATTTTAAAAAAATTAAAAGGATATTGATCCTACTGCTGGCTTTCCAATGAAACAGATTTCTTTACAAACACAGTGTAAAGCATAAACCCAACTGTTTTGAGAAAGAAAAGAATTTGCTGAAAGATTCACACTGGAGCCAAACATTGATTTATTATAGATTTCCAGAATGATAATTTTTACACTGGAGAATATTTTAAATAGATAGATTGGCTTAAGAACTGAAGAAATGTTCACATTGGATTTTGTCCAATTGTGACATATATTTATGAAATTTATACAATGTGCCAGCATCAAATCCAGAATGACTGGATTTGTCAACTGTATCAATAGTAGATTGACAGAATCATTTTGTCATGAACTCTGTGGCCTTCACTCTGTACATCTCCAGAAATGGGGAAATCAATTCACAGATTACCCTTTCTCCCCTGAGAAAAAAATTGTAAAAAGCAGATGACCCATTTCCAAGAGACAACGTTATCCCTCATCATCAATGTTATCATCACCAGAAGGAATCTGTCTAGTCTCTGATAATGAAAGCCTCCTTGGCTTTGCTGAGCCCGACTCAACAAGTCCTTCCGATGATAAACTTAAAGCAGCAGGTACTGATGAAGAACCTAACAGACGCCGTCCCGGGGCATCAGCTAAAGGTGACGTGGATACATTATAGGTGAAGATTCCCATTGGGTGATCAAACTTGCAGCTTGGGCCAAATTTGCATATGCCATACCGTGAATAGAAGACACAAAGAGGTTCCCCCTGCAGAAAATGGGACACTGCCTCTATCAGATTGTACCAAAATCAATCAGTGTATCAAACTAATGTGACAAGAATACTGGTACAAATAATTATATATCTTCTCATCTCTCTCTCTGATAGCAGAAACAAGAAAATGTGCATTTGTTCGCTTCACCCAATAAAAGAAAGCCAATATTTACTGTATTTCACACATTTGAAATAATAATACAAATATACTGGATACATATTTTGGGACTGATATGTTCCATCAACACCAATGCTGCCAAAGATCACAATTTGTTTTGGACAACATAACCAGGAAAGTGTATATTTCAAACAACTCATACAGGTTACTCTTTCCCTCTATTCCCATAGATCCCATAATGCCTCCTCTCCTTTTCCTCTCTCCAATATGAGACCATAGGATATTAGTTACTTCCTTTGCTAGCCATGCTTACATGGGAAGTAGATCCCCTGCTTCTCATGTAACTTCTTAGTTGGGAATCTATCACAGACCAATATAGAAGTGAAAATTTTAAACTGTTATTTCTGTTAATAACTCAACCTTATTTGTATACTAACTTCTTCTTCTGTGTTGATAACTTATGGAATGTGTTAAAAGTGTATGTTTTGGAGTAAAGGTATAAAATGTTTAAAAAGGACAAAAAAGTTACCAACATATACAACAGCATATTTATCAACACAGAACACCAAAGAAGTTATAATCACTGCTTTCCTTTAGGTGGTGTAAAATGCACAACACTGTTCTGGCTTACAAATTAAATTATTGTTCCTTTTAGCTCCAACATTGAGTTCTTCATTTTAGGAGAGAGATATATGTGAAACATAAAATCAGAGGACCCATATTTTGAATATCGGGTCCCAATATTCCTTTACAGAGCACAGAGCCCTGCATTGCGTTGGGTATATCTCTACTAAATTCGTAGGCTCCTTCTGGAAGCTAAAATTCAGAGGATCCAAATAAAAATAACAGAAAAATCTAAAACTTAAAGAATAATGCAGTAAAAAATCAAATATAAGATTATTTTTCAAGGTCTTAGCAAACTCAAAAGTAAAAACCTGTGAGAACTATAAACTCAAAAATAAAATAATTTAACAATGAAATATAAACATGACATATAGAACCCAATAACAAGATAGCAACTCACAGGACGCAAAGGTAGGCCAATGGGACTCAAAACACAATCAGGGGCAGGAATCTTCCTCTCACGTGGATGGTGAAAACGACAGACTGCACCAAACTTGCAATCTCCAGTCTTCATGTAGAATTGGCATTCAGGCTGATCAGGTCTCTCTGGAAAAATGTTCTCCCTTTGCAAAGCATAGAATCCTAATGGAACAGAGCCAGAACGGAATTGGGGATATGCCCCTTGGAGCCCTGCATTTTCTGGTTCACCTTGGCGAGAAGTTCCATAGGTTTGATCATTTCCCATTGTTTGTTGTGGACTGTCTGATCCCATTTGACCCTGAAATAACGAATGTTCGATTAGAATGCTGACACATCACAATATTGGTAGGATTTTTTAGTAAAAAGATGAGTGCATATCTGCCATGTTACATTAAGTTAGAGATTAAAGGATTGTTAATCACATCATACAGATGATGCCAAGGTATTATTTGAAAAGAATAAATAAAACAGACAATAAAATTGCTCTTCAACAAAGGTGCAAAGTTTAGCTTTATAGAACCAAAATACCCTATGGACTAGGACATGGGATGGGAATATATACCAACAACCCAACTAAGTAAAAGATGGTGCCATGAACTAACTCTCCAAAAAACTCAAGCCAGTAAATGACAGCATATGAACAGTTTTATGCCTAACAAGCCTCCCCACACAAGAGCCCTTTGGGAATAAAGCATAAGCAATGCAACTATGCTATTTTTTTTTAAAGAAATAGTAGGGAAACAAGGATCATATTCGTAACAACTTGGTAAGAGGCTCTGAAACTATGTCATGAACCAACTAAACAAAAGACTTAAGCTATTAGGTGAAAACACATACATGGTTTTATATCTAACAGAGAAACAATATGACACATAAAATCATGGGATGAGAATATATACCAACAACCCGACTAAGTAAATGATGGCGCATGAACCAACTCCAACAAACTCAAGCCAGTAAATGACAGCATATGAATACTTTTAGGCCTAACAAGCCCCCCCACACAAGAGCTCTTTAGGAATAAAGCATGAGCAATGCACTTATGCTATTTTTTGTAAAAGAAATAATGAGGAAACAAGGACCAAATTCCTAACAACTTGGTAAAAGGCTCTCAGACCGTGTTGTGAACCAGCTAAACAAAAGCCTTAAGCTATTAGGTGAAAACATGCATGGTTTTATATCTAACAGAGAAACAATATGACACGTTCCTGTGTCAAAAGTGTGGCTTATAATCAACCACAAGCATAAAATATCACGTCTTTCTATTTCTTTCTTATAACCTTTCTTAAGACAGATTGGATGAGCTTACATTGTATGTACTCCACCCAGGCACTGAAACCACTCCTTGAGGTAAAATTAAGGGTGCATAACTTGAAGGGCCCTGCCATCTTGGACTTGGAATGTAGGATGAACTAGACCAATTTGTAATTCCTGCCGCATAAGACTGTTGACCTGGTGTAGTTGGAGATTGGACAGTAGGATAAACAGGAGAACCCCTCATTGAAAGTACCATATTACTTGGTTGAGGATGATGAAATTTGCAAGTGTTCCCAAATTTGCATTGACCAGTTCTTAAATAATAAGCACATTCAGATTCATTCTGCATAAACAAGAAACAAAGAGAATATAGAATTAGACTATTAATTAATATTAAGAATCCCATGAAACATCTGCTGCAAAAAAAAGAATCTCATGAAACATTCAGAATCAGGTACTCTCTTGGTCCGTAATCTTTGATCCGTTAAATTTTGGACACACATCTTAAGAAATAATAAAGTTAGATAAGCTTAGACACTTTTACCTTTATTTCATTCAGTAAAAGTAAAATTCATTTAACGCATGCTTGTGGGTTTTGTAAGGGTGCAAAGGGAAAATATCATTAATTGTATCTTGGTTTCCTAAAAGAACCAATGTTTTGGGACAAAAATAAAAGGCTTAAAGAACCAAAGATTAGGGATGGACGAGTAAAAAATAGAAGCATACAAGGCCACAAAGTTTTAGAAAATAATAACAAAACAGAGAAGAATTGTTTGAATGAAAGCATTTCAGTTTACAAGATTGTAAGGCAGATTATAAGGTAAGTTATTGGCATGAAACCAGATGAGTAATGAACCCTTAATGGTCCACAAATTGACGAAAGATGACTGTTTTAGGCTTTAAGCTGAAATTACATATAAGCAAGAGGAAATTTTCAATACTAACTGGGCGGAGTGGGTAGCCTAAAATATTCAAGGCAACTCGTCCAGCAACCCCGGCCTTATCTTTAGGATGATGAAACCTGCATGTGGCTCCAAATTTGCAAGTTCCTGTTTTCAGATAATACTGGAAAACACACACACAAAATATCAGTATTTGTAATATGGTGAATGTGTAAATACACAAGTACATATATACAATGTCAAAAGCAAATCAAGAGCTTAACATTATAGATTTGATGTTAACATCAATATTGCACATAAAGATCATAAATTATAAAATCAAATAAGAAAATCAGACCTAAATAACTAAATATAGTCGATATGATCAAGTCTTTTATCAGCTCTTTTGCTGCTTAGAGCTCGTGGACAGATTAATGGTCAAGATTTTCGAAAAGCGTATAAATGCTGTATCATACAACTAAATAGAATAAAATTATAAATAGATCTTAAGAAAAACATGGATAAGATTTTTCTTAAAAATAATTAGCACACTGCAACTAGTAAATTGTTGTTAAAGTGGTTTTCAGTTAAAGGTAAAGTGAAATAACAAGTTACCAAAAAATTCATGCATACAAAAAGGAAATTCAAATTTGATTAACTTTCTGCCCGGATATACCACTTTACAAATAAATATAAATATGTCATTCCAGATACAATAATGCAAAAATGGATTACATGCATGATGCAACATTCATTGAAAGCTTGATCTCATTACACCCCCTACCCACCCCCAACCTCCATTCACCAAAGCATTTAAACCTTCCAATTTTACAGACAGAGTTTCCTTACACAACTTGGACATGAGAACTCCAAATTCAATTATCCTACACAGATAAGTACTGTGACTTATAAAACCATTATCTTTTATTAGGGATTTGAATTGCAATCAAATATAAATATAAATTGATATGGGCTGATCTCCTAGGAAATTCCAAGTATCATAAAGAGTTCAAGTTGGGGTCAGAGCCTCATTTTAAGTCCAGACTTGATCATGGGGGTAATTTCTCCTCTGCTGCTAAGCCGGCATTGTCCAACTTGTCTATATATGGCCTCAATAAATTTCCAATGCACAGTTTGGATGAATTAGTAAAGTTAAAAGGCATTTGGTATAGTTCGTCCTGAGGTCGATCATTTTGTGTTCTATAATCATTTATCCAGTAATAAGTTTATGTATTTGTTATTCCTAGATACATGATAACATTCATACAAGAAACAATCATTAAGGCATCAAATGTCTAAAATAGCATTTATCTTTCAAACTAAGGACTCGGGTCAACTTCAGTACTTTGTTGGGATTGATGTTATCCAGTTAGAAATGGATATTGTGAAAAGTAGAGTTTCAAGCTATGGGTTTTGCAAATTGTGAAATTACATAGTTATAAAACAATTGCTTCAGTATGAGGTTTTGCAAGAGCGGTCCTATAAAACCTATTTGTAATAACCAAGTTGCATTGCAAGCACATTCAATTCAATCTAGTCATTCAACATCTAAAACATGGAGGCTGATTCCCATCTTGTATGGAATAAAAGTATCTCTGTGGACATCACTAATACTTCATATGTGAACTCCTTTGATGAACTAGTAGACACACTCACCAAATCTCTTCAAGCTCATAGAATAATCTTGATATATAACAAACTTGATATGCATGACATGTATGCGCCAGCTGAAGGAGGTGTTAGTTATTAAAGATAATTTCCTTAACTCTTATCCCTATAATTTAGGAGTTGTCTCTTAATGGGATTTAAATTGTTATCAGAATATAATTATAAATATAAATTCAAAAGGAGTAAGAGGAAATCTCTCAGATCATTCCAAGTATTCTAAAGAGTTCATGTTACAAATTTTAGAATTTGGAAATTCCATCTTAAAAAAAGAAAATTCACAGAGCATGCACATGAACAAGCAATATGCACCTTATGCACTCATTGGGAAACAAGTACATGCCTGACATTCTGGCTGCCCTAACCTTTCTGGGAACTCGCCTTTCATCCGTGCAGTGGCAATAGCCTAATATAGTATTCAAAGTAAAACTTATCAGATATCTATATTATTCAATTATGTCCGGTCAAATAGAAAAATATCAACAACATAGCATGGTGGTAGTTTAAACATTATACGGCGGCACATCAACAAGATCATTTTAAAAAATAGGCGAAACCAATTAAAAGAAATTGACTGCTTAACAGGGCATGTATCTGTAGAGAGAGAAAATGATATACACAATGCGAAGTAATATACTCCCAATCATGTGAGCGCATAATTCTTTTTGAAAGAAACCAAGCAAAGAACACTTATTCAAAGACGATTGTTAAGTGAAACAGAAAAGCCAAATAGTTTCAATTTCAACTGTCTATTGCTACCATCACCTTGGAAGTTGGTGATAATGGGAGTGCTTGTGAACGACTAAGTATAAAAACCAACGAGTTACATTCGAGTACTACAATATCTAATACATAATAAATTTATAATTACAATTTGTACAACTGCATTGAATAGTTCATACCAGCTTCCTGTTAGGAGGATGATTAAATCGACATGTTGCTCCAAATCTACAAAGGCCGGTTCTGATATAATATGAACAATCTGGTTCTCCTGGATGCTCGGGATAAGGTCCTGATTCCATTGTTTGACTTGAGCTCAAGTTCATTTGCCACATTGCATCTGAAATAGCATAACATGTACAAGTCAGGTTCTCAAAAGATTCATCATCTCAATGTAACCTAAACGTACAAAAGAGAGAATGAAGTAACATAGCTAGCTATAATAAATCATTAATTTCAGGACATTCCAAATAAAAAGAGTATGAGACTCTTCTATTTGTCATTTTGATAATCTCAAATGTAATATAACTTGGCTTTAACTTATGCACATGTATCTGAAAAACAGAAGTATAGAAAGCTCCAAGTTGTGAACACTGCGGCAGGGTCGTTGATGGCCCCACTCTGATGAAAAAGTTAACCCTTTTGGAAAGGCGAAGACATTTTCAAATCAAAAGATGCCATAGTCTACACTGCAGATTTTTCAAAAAATATATCTATAAATAAAAAAATTCATAAATAAAAAAAATGTTCTAAAGGTTTTCATCATTTGCAACTTGAATAACTTCAATAAAAGCAATTAATGATGAAATAATGGTTTTAACATTTATTCATAATTTCCTTAAAAAAAATTATTAATAATTTTCTGCAAAGGATCGCAAATACATAACTACAAACAGCAAATTAAAACTTTGCATGCATATGTTAGAAAGTAAGTAAACCTGAAATTACCACAAAAAAAAAGTAAAAATTAAGTAAAGACATTGAATAATAATATTAATTTGAATTGAAGAGAAGTCAATAGAGGCGTTGTAGTTACTAACTAGTAAATAAAGATGAAAAAGGAAAAGAAAAATCACATACATACCAGAGATAGAAACAAGGTGCGAATTCTCTTTCAGATCTCATACAATCATCACACATAAGCGTTTGAAGAATCGAGAATTAACCGAAATAATTAGCGACGACGATGATCGGTGGTGAAAGGGATCAAAAATGAAATAAAGGAAAAAGTGAAGATTAGAGAAGGGAATTAGGACCTTGAGGAATGGAATCGAATTCCATTGATGCATATATCAGATTAGAATTGGAATTAGAATCATCACCGTGCTGTCACTCTGAAACACTCACAGCCCCACGTTTCGTTAACTCACTCTCTCTGTGTGTGACTGTAATGTAATGTAATAACTCCCCGAGATCAACCTCCACCCTCAACGAGAAAAACAACGACTAGTATAACAATAATTAAATTAAGTTAAATTAAATTATTATATTTTTATTATTAATTTAAATTATTATAATGAATAAAAAGATGAAAACGAGAGAGAGGTGGCGTTGTGTTGTGTTCTCCACTCCACAAATGAGAACAAAGAATAAAAGCCAACCAACCAACCCAACCAACCTCATCTTCTATCTATCTCTATCTATTCTATTACTGTTACTAGTGCTGTGTTCGCTTTTTTAACCCGCGTTTTCCACAACACACGTTCCTGTGTTTCCAACATTACAAACCTCATCTATCTACTCCCTCTCCTTTTTTTTTTTTTGTGATTCTTTTTCTTTCTTTTTTATCCACATATTTTGACTTTCCTGTTTTTGTTTATGTCAACTTGCAACATTTTAATATCGTATATTTTTAAAATAAAATATAAAATTTTAATTACCAAAATAATAAGCACTCAAAATATATATTCAATTTTATTATTTATTGAACCAAATTCCCTTTCTACTGTGTTGTAAGTGTGGTTCGGTCTATGCCAAACATACATTGGCTTATAACTCTTTCTAATTTATTCATGTGATCATTACTGCAATATTAATTAAAATTGATTAAATTAAAAATTTTAGTATATTTATTTATTCAATTTTTATTTTAATAAATAAATTAATTATTTTTAAAATTAAAATTAAAATTTTATTTTTAATTCAAATCGTATCAAAAAATATTATTTCAAAATAAATTTAAAAGATAAAACTTAAAAAGAGTCGGTATTTAAAGGCTATAAACTCTAAAGATTCGTTCTTTAATTATTTGTTATATGTTTAATTATAAAATTTAAGGATAAAATTTAATGATTTGTTATTTAATTTTATAATATCAAAATATGTTAATTTTTTTAAATGTAGCATATAAGTCACTCAAATAATTATATATAATTTATATTGAGATCAATTGACCTAATCCAAATCACTTTGACTCAATAGACTAATTGAAGAGCAAAACAACAAGGGTTGGTGTTTAAGGGCTATGAGCTCTAAAGATTCGATAAGAAAAATACTTTATCGTGGGTAGCAAGTTTTATCAAATAAAGTTTAGGTTTGATGAATAACAACAATTACTAACATCAAGAAATAACTCAACCGTGTTTAGTTAGATTAAGCCACAACGACTTACTCATAAAGGTGTTCACTCAAATCAATGGATGATTCATAAATCTTTATCATGGTTAAGCTACTGCAATTTTTAAGTCAATATACAAATTGATCAAGTGAATTAATCAGAGAGCTCCAAAACGATTATAAATAGGGGGTTCGTCCCCCAAGTATCATATACTAAAATACATGTTTTTTATATTTTTAAAATATTAAACTCTACTATCACCATATCTTACTTTGACATGGAGCGTATTTGAAAGTACACTCACACCATTTTTTCATTAATTAGAGCATGAGTATATAAGAAGATGAAGTTGTATCATTTTACCATCATCCAAAGGTGATCAATTCTATGCTCTCTGACAAAAATAAGGTATTCTACTACTCATCTTCATTTTACAAATGTTGTTTTACATTTAGAATCTCCTAAATCAAATAAGGCAACACAACTTTATTATGTTTTGGGAAATGCAACAGTGTCTAACAAGTTTGCTAAAACTAATTTGAGGACCACTTTAGATTAGATCGTTTTCGATAACATTCATTCTTTTATTTTGGATGTTGTCGGTTCATATTGTGGTGAAATGCGTTTTACAATGAGATACTGACATGGTTAAATCTTGACCACACAATCATACATGATGGTTAAGATTAGAAGGAAAAAAAAATGATGTGACTTTTTTAAGAGATCATGTGTCACTTAAATAACTTTTAATAATATTCATTCATGTAAGATCAAGATTTAATCATCTCACTTTCTAATCGTATGCTCCTCTTATTTGATATGCTATATCTATATATATTTTAGAGAATAATATTATAACACCGTATCTAGTATTTGTACTAAGTTTATCCATTATTTATAGTTTTATCTCTATTTATCAATTAAATAACTTCAATTTAAAAAAAATGTAAGTAATTATACTAAATTTTGATGTAATTTTTTTCCTTTTAATTTTAGTATTCATTTAAATTGTTTTATTTATAATTTGTATGTATCTTTCTTTATCCAACCAAATTATCATTTTTTTTTTAAAGTAATCATATAAAATTTTATAATTCAACTATTTTTATTAAAAGAATGACGAATAGACATGTTAGTCTCATGTGTACACGAGTTATTATAACAATATAAAATATACATATCTATTTTAATCTTCGAAAAAACAACGATATTCAATTAAATTTTTGAGAAAAATAAAAGTGATTTTTAATTATTAAAAAAAATCAAATTGAATAATTTAATCCAGACCTTATTGACACTTTATTTGATTGAATAATGAAAATTAGAGAAAAGATAAATAAATAAATAAATAAATA
>JBBPBS010001064.1:3237963-3266102 GCA_037974835.1 Cicer judaicum | reverse complement strand
AGATATGATCATACAAATAAAAATAAACATTTTATTACGTCCAATAAAAAACTATAAAAAATAAAAATAATAAAACAGAATGTTTTAATTTTAAAATTGAAAATATTATTTTAATAATAGTAAATAGGAAAAATATATCCTATAGTATGTTACATAAAAATATTATATTTTAAAGTTTTTTTTATCAAGTTAATCATTTATTTATGTAAAAGTTAAAATATTGAACTATATTTAGCCTTAATCTCACTTCAACTGTTTTTAGCTAAAGATTTTTAAAATTCTACTGTGAGTTTTGTTATATATCATATCAACAGTTATATGATAAATTTTCATATGATTTTAGGTATTAGATTAAGATAATTTTGCGTTTAATTTCAAAAATCATAAAATCTCTCTCACTGGAATTTTCTCTCATTTAATTATTTTTCTAAAAGTTGATTAAATGTTTATGTTTATATGATTATGCAATCAAAACCCTTTGAGAATTACATGAGTTTATTAAAAAAAATCAAGAGAATTTTAGATTTTAATTTAACTAATTTGAAATTAGTATCAACGATGTCAATATTTACAAACATAAAGGAATAACTTTTTTTTGACAAAAAAATAAATTTCATATTTAAATGCTAACACGAGAATATTATAGTTAAATTGATCATAGATTGAGATATTCCCCATTCATATATTGGATTCAGCAAGAAAGTAAAAAATATGTTAACGATACATGTACATATTTTAGAAGCCAATAAAAAATTACCTATACAAAAACTTAATCCTAACAACCAAATTAATTTCTTAGGCTTATGGTCAACAATCAAGAATATTGCAAGATCCATAATCTTCAAAAAAAGAAAAAATTTGTTGGAGTTTGCTCATATTGATTATAGGTAGTCTTTGACATGACCGATTTAATCACATATTGACAAGTTATGTGTAAGGCTGAACGAGTATTGAATTTGATGATAACCTCTATAAGCCTCTTACTCAAAATAAAGTATTGTCTAAACGAATTATTCTTACACATTTCAACACACACAAGAAGTACAAACTTAAAACAAACAAAAATGCTGAAATATGATGGAAGACAAAAATGTCGCAACAAAATAAGAACAAAATAATGTTTACTCAAACGACAAAATCACAAAATAAAACGAGTAAAAAAAACACAATAAATATGGAAACCACTTATTTTAATCAAATGGGAGAAAAAATAAGTTGGAAAGATGGTTAAACCAACTTCTTGTGTTATGATAAAATCTTAAAGCCTAACTAGATATATGACTAATGAGATACAAAACAAAAGATAAAATATTAACTTGATACAACAAAAATTAAATAATTAATTTATTATTTTTGCGTAATTTAAAGGACCTTTAATGTATTTTGCCTAATAAATAAATACAAAAAATTAGACTTACTTTTATACACTTCATCGGTTTTTTTATTTCAATCTTCTAAATAATCATCTTATTTTTTATTCCTTTTCACTTATCCACTTTTTGAGAATTTTCATCATTTCTACCCAACCTGCATGTGTCTTCTTATCTCCTCATGTACATGCATGTTTTTGGCTTGGTTAGTTCTAATTGATTGTTTCACTTCTTGCAAGCCTAAATGTGGTTGGGAATGTTTCCTTTGAGTTTGGGTTGGCCGATTTTGGTTCCTTCTTTGAATGGTTTATATGGGAAGGGTGGTGGGGCTTTTATGGTGCATGCATGTGGAGATTTAGGATTTTATACTCATAATTTCTTCATGTGGTCTAACTTGTCAAAGGACCCAAGAGTAGGTTTGTTATTGACTAAAAAAATTCGAATTGTGACGAGTTATTCAAGAATTAAAGAGAATAAGTAATTCAATTTAGTTTAATTCATGGAATATTTGTCGTAATTTGATTCTTTTGAGTATGGTTTAGTTTCACAATTTGATTAGACTTTTTAGTTTATTTTAACAATTTTAACATTCAATTCGATTTTTGATTTAGTTAATGGATCCTAATTATGTATTATCTATTCTATATTAATAATAAATGCAATATACTACCCATAAGGTTTAAATGTCCTGCATGCAAATTTTTTAACCATTTCTTGTATATACCAAAAATTAAATAAATAAATGTAATACACTATTTTAGTGTAACTTATTTTTTATTACAAAAATGGTCTTTCCACTTTTTTGTAATTTTTCATTTAAAAATCATAACTTCTCAATACTGAACTTTTAAAAACTTTTCATAAACGAAATTTCTAAAAATTATTTCCTTTGAGTTATCCTTCTACCATTTTTTTCCGTTTCATTGTTTACTTTCTTTTATTATCTTTCTCATTGCAAGTTTATTAAAAAAAAACTAATAACTAGCACATAAAGAAATCTAATAAATATAAACATAGTGTAGTGCAATAAAAAAATTGGCAAGAAAGTGTCCGACTGAACACTAGTCAATAAATAATGACAATTCGGGTTCACAAAAAATTAGACTGGTTTGAAAAGGTATAGTTGGCCCTATTTGGTAAAATTAGTTTTGGTTCAATTTAAATCAAATTGGTTAGTCAAACCTTTAATTATATAGCTTAGTTTGGTTGAGGACAAACCATCAACAAATCGGTTTTACCAAACTACTATTAAACTTATGTGACGATCTAATTTCGTTTTATTTTCTTCCTAAACCAAACTATGAATAGCCTTACAGAGAAATACATCATTATCATTATAAGAAAATCTTGATTTTTTGGGACCAAATGCTTTCACAAAGAGAAGAAAACACTCACAATAAAAACATATATTTGTAGTTGTTTAATATAGCCCAAATAACTCAGTCACAACTTTTTATAGCGGCTAAAATAGTTACAAAAGTTGAATTTTGGTTACTAATTGTGAGAGTTTAGTACGCTACAAAGAATAAAATTGATTAAAAAAATTCACGGTTTGTGGGGTCAAAACTGCTAAAATGATAAAACTAGTAAAAGAAAAACACAGTTTGTAAGGGTTTAAACTGCCACAAATGAGTAACTTTATTAAAAAAAAAATTCAAAATTAATATTATATATATAAAAAATTAATATTTATATAATTTGAAAATTATATCATACAAGTCAAAAATAAAATACATCATAATCAAATAATAATGTATAATATATTCGTATAAATTAAAAAAAATAAAAATAAAAAGAAAGTAGAAAAAGATTTGTAGAGAGAAAGATAAAAAAAGAAAAATTAGAAAGAAGGTAGAGAAAAAATTTAGAGAGAAGAACATTTGTGAAATAATAATATATATAAAGAGAAAGAATAGCGTTTGTGGCAGCCAAAGCGGCCACAAAATTGTATTATTGCTTCTGTGGCGGCATAAATAGTAAGAAAATGCTGCTTTTGTGGCGGTCTTACCTTCACAATGCTCCAATATAAAGATTCTTCTAATAAGTTTGTAACCAATTTTTGTCTCACAAATGTTATAATCCGAAAAAAAAATATAAAGATTTTTTTTAGCTACAAATAACAATTAATTTAAATTTTATTTTTTTAAAAGGTTTTTTCGATTAGTAATTTGTGAAATTTTTTTTCTGATTATAAAATTTTTTAAGTTGAACGTAAATTGAATTTTTTTTATTCTAGTATCTTATGGGAATCTTATTTTGTGTTGTTGAAAAGCTTCGAGATTGGGTCGTAAAATTGAATCAACCTCAAAAAGGGGAATTCATGTGCTGATTTCCTTGTAGAATTAGGGGTATGTAATTATGAGTCTCTAGCATTTTTTTTTTATTGAGACTCTTATGCTATGTCTTTTTGAAAATAAAAGCAGAGTGACTTTTGACAAAAATTGGAAGATAGAGAAACAAAAGTAAGAAGATTATTGACATTCTATTATATTAACAGTTAATTGAAGATATAAGAGTGGTGTTTGTTGGCCACTAGTTTCTTATTTTTGTTTTTGTTTTGATCTTCCCTTTTAAAAATAAAAGTTGAAATTATTCCCTTTTCTAAAATAATAATGGATAAAAGCACGGGTTGATAACTTGATTTTGATAAATCATGTGGTAGATTGGCCAGTATTTGGTGTGCAAAAGCAAAGAAAAAAAAAAAAAAAAGCAAAATAAGTGGATAACCAAATTTGGAACCATTGGTTCGTGAAAGATGGCCTGCTGCTGTTTTAGTGTGAAGTTGACATTCACGAAATAAATTATAAGATTAATTGTGGTCTCTGTCTTCCTATTTTTATTAATTATTAGAATTGATTTCTCAATTTTGAAATTAATTTCTCCGCAAATATAAATTATTATTGTATTTCTTGATTACACTATATAAATAAAGCATATCAGGTATGTATTTGAATTAACATTTATTTATATATTTTGGAGTAAATTTTATTTTGTAAACATATTTTTAGTTAAAATTAAATTTTTACTAATTAATTTATGTTTTAAAATGTTTTCTACAAATATAATTTTGTAAAATAAAATATGTTTAGATTATATAATCAAATATTATTTTAAATGAGTATTTATTAAAAATTGTATATATTTTATTTATAATATCATTTGAGTTTTGAAATTATTGATAAAATGGATATAATTTTTTTTTATATTTCTAAATGTAAAATTGATAATTTAAAAATACTCATTATATTACTTTTAGTTAAAAGTGTATTTATAGCATAAGTTTGTTGAATTAATTTTAAAAAACATCTAAATACAATGTCAAATAATTTTTCTATTACATTTGGAGTTTGGAGTGGTAAATAGAAAACCAAACATCTTCAAATAAGGTGAGTGTTTATGTTAGAAATGAGAGAAATGAAATCTTGCCCTCTAATTAAAATTAACAGCTTGGATTATATTTTTTTTGTAAAACAGCATGTGACCCTCTTCTTTGACATACACACACTGTCATCTTCCTTTCTGAAATTGCCTTCTCGGACCCTCCTGCTTCATCACTTTACGGTCAATTTATTGTACCAACTCCTACACAATAATAATTAACCTCAATTTTGTGCAGTTTTTCAATCCGATAGAGAAACAGTTTCGTTTCAATGTCTATATAGTTTTAAAGGTTTGTGTCGACTTTTAATTGGTTATGTTTATGGTTCTTGAGTCGTGTCAATCGCTTCTATTAGATGGAAGGAAGTTTGTTTATATATAGACATCATATAATTTCTTTTTTAGTGAGTTTTTTTAGTGGAAGTCTATAATACTATAGCTCAATTTTTTTATTCTATTATTTAAAAGATGATAGTAAAAATTGGTTTAAAAAAAATTGTGATTCAAGAATGGATAGTTAAATATACATTTATAATATTATTCGAGTAAAATATATCAATTTCGCTTTCCATATTGTAAGTATTATGAACACGATTTTCTTTCAATTTATGTTATTGATAAAATTTAACACAATTAATAAATGTTAATATTATTAAATTAAATATTATCTTTTTAAACTTTATAATTGTATGCAATTTCTTTTAAAAAAAAATTTATTCTACTTTTAGTTTCACATTGATTTTTACTTTTACGTTAATTTAAAATCGGATAATTTATGTTGCTATTTTGTAATTTTATTTTATTGCCTATTTAATAGCAAATCTATAATTTTGTTTCAAAATATTTGCTTTTTCATCTGTGATATATAGCTAGCATAAATTTTATGATGGGCTAAAAATATAAGAAGTAGTAACAAAATAAAATATTAACATTAATATATTAAATTTAATCAATATACGAGAACTTAACAATTTTCAAGAGAAAAGAAAAAATCTTAACAAAATCCATTATGGTTACACCGACCAGATGAATGAATTGGCCTGCTTGGTAGCTTCCGGGCACGAGAGGGTATAGGACGAGTTATGAGGCTTTTGTCTCTCGATGATGGCAATAACTCGCAACGCCAGACACTAAAAGCTAGAATCGTAGAAAATGCGTAAAGTAGCAAAAACAGTGTTTGGGGATCTTGCATATCTCCATCATCATCTTCATTTCAATTTACGCTATCGCAATTCAGATCCGAATCAAACCATTACCAGATCCCGCGATCTTTCCACCTTATAACTTTCTCTTTTCTAAAAAATCAAAATCCCCCGTACAATTAAATATAATTAAATAATATTAATTACTTTTCTTTTATTTTCTTCAATTTTCTCCTCTTCTTCTTCCCTCGCAATTTCAACCGTCACAGATTCACAATGTCTCTGCGATTCAACAATCGAAGAATAACCGTTCTCGCTCTTCATCTCCTCCTTCTCCTCTGCTTCCTCTTTCAAACCTTCGCTCAGGTCAGCTTCCTTTCTCCTCCGTTCTACACGTTTTCAATCTTCAATCGCCGCCATAATGTGTTTGTTTAATTGCATAGGATTCTCTGGCTCACAATGAGAGGCAAGAATCCGGTGGATCTGTGGATCTCGGTCGCCGCGCCAAAGTGAGAATCCTTAACCTCTCTTCTTCTTCTTTTTTTTTTGTCGTTTTGTTCATTGTTAAATTGTTGAGAAAACTGAATCGGATGCTTAGAAACTGGAAATGAATGTGTTTGCGATTTCATTGAACAGGTTGCGTTGAATGATATAGAGAATGGTTCGGTTCTTTCTCTTAGCATGGATTCCTCTGGCGTTGGACTCTTCGATGCTTTCTTTGCTAGTTTATCAATGATCCTCGTCAGTGAGGTTAGTTTAACAAAACCTTCATGTTCTCATAACATTGCTCAATTTTAACTACCTATTTTAAATCATAGCTTGTGTTGTAGGAAAACTAGAGTTGTTAAGCATTATCGCTTGATCCAATTTTTTAAGAACAAGATGTTTTTGCTTTGGTTTTGGTTGAATTCTATACATTCTTGCAGAAATTTTGAGTTGTAAAATGTGATTAGAGCAGAGGAAGTCAAGAGACCAGTATGTTTGAGGAAACTGAAATTGATTGAATGACTGAAATGTGTGGCTTTATATGGAATGAAAGTAATTAATTGTTGATTCTGCAAACTAGACTAACATAACTGATGTCTGACTATTAGTTTTCAAACTGAAGCTAAGTATGAATTAGCTATTTAGCTTCTAGGCTGCTCTAGCTTACCGAAGCTTCTCTATTATAATAAGTACATGTTCACTCACGAAGAAGTTCTTATAAGCTTCTAGATGTTGAAGTTAAAAGAGAGATGTTCTGAAGAAATTCAGATGCAGAAGCTAATTTCTACTTATTCAAGAAATGGTTGTTTAAAAAACTAATAGTTATTGGAAGATTCTTTTAACATTTTCTTTCCATAAATGCTTTTTGAGAATTTTATCCAACTAGGCTCTAGCTATAATGTAACAAGTATGGGCAGTTGGATTGTTAGGAATGCTTTTGTTTCATCTTTTCTATGTTTGATTTATGAATTATAATTGAAATCTTTTTCCATGCTAGATTGGGGATGAGACATTTATAATAGCAGCTCTTATGGCTATGCGCCACCCTAAGTCAATTGTCTTGTCTGGAGCACTCTCTGCCTTGATTATAATGACTGTAAGTGCAACAGTAATGTGTTAGCTTCAACATTCCTGCTTTTTTGGTTCTCATTTCGGGATGATTTTTGCATGGTATTGTGATGGACTGGTTTTAGCAACTATAGAGCACTATTTCTCGGTGCTCTAACTCCTATTATCAATGTTATCTGGATTAAAGTTATTGTATGTGTCCATTAGGTACTTTCTACTGGACTTGGAAGGATTGTGCCAAATTTGATTTCAAAGAAGCATACAAATAGTGCTGCTACAGGTAAAATTCTCAGTGATACCTTTGCTGTCTTGAATCACAATGGCTGAGTCTGCACTCCGGCACCTGTGACAAAAGCTACCATAATTAGCATTGTTCACGTGTTTCTGTTTAATTCCGTGTACTATTGTTATATGTTTCAATACTGTCATTGTGTTTGCTTCTGTTTAGTTCCATGCCTTGCCTCTGGATTCACTGATATAATTGTTTCCAAATTTCCATTCATTATCTTGTGTTTATGGATAGTTGCTACTTTCATTTATAAGTTCAATTTTTTTAAGGGGAAGCTAACCCTATCCTTTTTTATGTCATATGCAGTTCTTTATCTTTTCTTTGGGTTACGACTGCTGTACATTGCTTGGAGATCAGATCCAAAATCTTCACAGAAGAAAGAAATGGAAGAAGTATGCTTTTGTGACACTTTTTAGTAAAATATTTGCCACAGTTCAATTCTCTGCATTTATTTTATAGCTTTGTACCTGTACAGGCATACATATGTATTGCTTCAAATGCCTTTATTCTAGATGGCACATTTTTTTGAACATTTACCGTATTTGTGTTGGTTAAAAATTCAAATATACTGATGACTGACCTTAATGTTTGTTTAAATATGTTAAGATCTAGAATCTTAATATATATGCAACTGTTCAGTTCAGGTTGCTACTTGGTTTCTGTTGTAGTTTCCTTGTTACTCCACCTGGTCACTTTGCCATGGGGAGGAGGCTCAATTAATTACCTGTAACATGCTCTAGCCTGCAGGGATTAGATGGTTAATGATGTACTATTTGGTTCAGTTAAAAGAAAAGTGTTAAACTTGGTAATTGCTAAGAATTTTTTCTTGCTAACTAGGTTGAAGAAAAACTTGAAAGTGGACAAGGGAAAACTTCGTATCGGCGGTTCTTTTCAAGATTTTGTACCCCCATATTTTTGGAGGTAAGTACAACTCTGCATCATTTATTTTTCAAAAAAATCTTCGATCACTCAGTTTGACTTCAAGATGATAATTTGTTAACACTTTCTTCTAATTTATGCAGTCTTTTATTTTAACATTCCTTGCTGAGTGGGGCGACCGAAGCCAGATTGCTACAATTGCAGTAAGAAACTCTCTCTCTCTCTCTCTCTCTCTCTCTCTCAACACCCTAAATATTTGTAAATTTTCTGCTTTCCGTATAGATTTTATGGCTTCAATCTTTAATTGGTGTAGGTGGCTTTTGTACTTTTGTTCATGAGCTTTAATTTCCTTGTGCAGCTGGCAACACACAAAAACGCACTTGGAGTAGCAACTGGGGCCACTATCGGCCACACAATCTGTACTTCAGTGGCCGTGGTTGGAGGAAGCATGCTGGCATCTAGGATTTCTCAACGCTCTGTAGCCACAGTTGGTGGCTTGCTCTTCCTCGGCTTTTCTTTGTCTTCATACTTCTACCCTCCTCTAGATTAATACAAGTGCTGATTAATCTTATTCATAATGGCTTGTTTATGCTCCTTTTTATCTTGCTTTTTTCACTTGATGATTGTCCAATGTATTAGAATTTGTTTAATCTGTTGTATGTAGTTTCTACTCCCTAGGAAAGCTTGATCCTAACTGGAATATAAGATTTTGTACCCCATTCTTTTTTTTTGTAAAATATTTTGAATAGACAGCCATTGTTATTTTATCATCATTATTTTTGAAGGGCAAAAGTATATCCCTTCTCAGTTTCACCATACTTTGTTGAACGTTGACCTGGCTTTTATGCATAATATATTTAAGCTTTAATTTAATGGTCGCCCTCCTACTTTTGGATTTTGGAATTTAACACGTGGAAATTCTAATGTAGACCATTTAAATAAATGGTCGTCTACAGACCAAGATATTCGTGCAAGTTTCAAGGAGGACGTCAAACACGATTTCAATGATGACTTTGACTATGAAGTAGGAACTCTTACTCTGCAAAACATTGAATTGAACTTCAGTTCAAATTAATGAATTAGAAGACTTGCTATTCAAATCATAAAGTGAATTTCATTTTGAAATATTTTTGTTTTGGTCTTAATCTCCGATTTTGAGGAGAGATGTGTCCAAACAAAAGTTGTTATAACTATAGTTGGTTCCAATAGTATAAAAGACATATGATCAATACAAATATGATATTTTAAAGATTTAACTTATAAAATTAAATTGAAATAACGGTAGGTTATACAAAGATGGTTGATTAAAAAAGTTCAGGGGCTGAAATAATATTAGAAAAGGAATTCGTTGGATGAAATTTGCGAGATGAATTAAAATTAAAATTAAAATTAAAAAAATCGAAAATCATCTTTTAGCTTCTCTCAACAAACCTGCATAGCATTAATGCTGAAATTTGCGTACTATCTATGAATAAGTTTTACAATTCTAAGGTTGGGTGGCAACACTCCTTTTTATGGGTTATCATTACCTTGGGTCTTGCCGGAAATTCACCAACCATGTTTCATCGATTAATTTTCATATTGTTACCACTTCATTTCATTCTCGTTGGCGCCACCCATGTTCCTTTCTTCACTCCAAAATATCCATTGGATCACCACCACCACTCGGTGCCCTTCATGCACACTTCTTCAAGAATGCTTCTCTTCAAAATTCGAACTTGGCTAACTATCTTTTGTCTCTCTATCTTAAATCCAGCAACTTGAACCATGCCCATAAGCTGTTTGATGAAATTCTCCACAAAAACACTCAAACATGGACCATCCTTATATCAGGTTTTGCAAGAGCTGGCTCTTCAGAGCGTGTCTTTAGCCTTTTCAGAGAAATGCAGGAAAAGGGTGCTTGTCCAAATCAGTACACATTGTCTAGTGTTTTCAAGTGCTGTTCAGCAGAAAACAATCTTCAATTGGGTAAGGGAATCCATGCTTGGATTCTCAGGAATGGAGTTGGTGGAGATGTTGTACTGGAGAACTCTATTCTTGATCTTTACTTGAAATGCAAGGCTTTTGAAAATGCTGAAAGTTTTTTTGAATCGATGAATGAGGCAGACGTTGTGTCGTGGAATATAATGATTGGTGCGTATCTTCGTGAAGGAGATGTGGAGAAGTCTCTTGATATGTTCAGGAAGTTGCCTTACAAGGATGTTGTGAGTTGGAATACTATCATAGATGGACTGATGCAACATGGTAATAAAGGATTTGCTTTGGAACAGCTCTATTGTATGGTAGAATTTGGGACTGAATTCTCTGCATTCACATTCTCCATAGCTCTTATTTTGGCTTCCTCTTTGTCACTTGTTGAGATTGGGAGACAACTTCATGGGAGGGTCTTAAAAATGGGCCTCAATAGTGATGGCTTTATAAGGAGTTCACTTGTGGAAATGTATGGAAAGTGTGGGAGAATGGATAAGGCATCTACGATTCTCAAAGATGTACCTCTGAATATTTTGAGAAAAGGGAATTTTGGAGTTATTACTTGCAAGGAACCAAAGGCAGGAATAGTTTCATGGAGTTCAATGGTTTCTGGTTATGTTTGGAACGGCAAGTATGAAGACGGTATGAAAACTTTCAGGTCAATGGTTCGCGAACTGGTTGTAGTGGACATTCGAACTGTTGTTACGATTATATCTGCCTGTGCTAATGCTGGAATTTTGGAGTTTGGCAAGCAGATTCATGCCTACATTCAGAAAATTGGGCACAGAGTAGATGCTTATGTTGGTTCGTCCTTAATTGATATGTATTCTAAATCTGGTAGCTTGGACAAAGCTTCGATGATTTTTCGACAAATCAATGAACCAAATGTTGTCTTGTGGACTTCAATGATATCTGGCTGGGCTCTACATGGTCAAGGTTTGCAGGCAATTAGTCTTTTCGAAGGAATGTTGAATCAAGGTATTGTTCCAAATGAGGTTACTTTTGTAGGGGTTTTAAGTGCATGCAGCCATGTAGGGCTTATTGAAGAAGGATGTAGATATTTTAAGATGATGAAAGATACTTACCACATAAACCCTGAAGTTGAACATTACACTTCTATGGTTAATCTATATGGCAGAGCAGGTTGCTTGATTGAAGCAAAGAACTTTATCTTTGAAAATGGTATCTCTCACTTGACTTCTGTATGGAGATCATTTTTATCTTCATGTCGACTTCATAAAGATTTTAAGATGGGAAAATGGGTTTCTGAAATGTTACTTCAAAGTGCACCGTCTGATCCGAGCGCATATATTTTGCTATCGAACATGTGTTCTTCGAATCACCGATGGGACGAGGCTGCCACAGTCAGAAGTTTAATGCATCAAAGAGGGGTTAAGAAGCAGCCAGGTCAATCTTGGATTCAGCTAAAAGATCAAATCCACACTTTTATAGTTGAAGATAGATCTCATCCACAAGACAGGGAAATATATTCATATCTAGACTCTTTAATAGGAAGATTGAAGGAAATTGGATATTCCCTTGATGTAAAAGTGGTTATGCAGGATGTAGAAGAAGAACAAGGGGAAGTACTCATTAGTCATCACAGTGAAAAACTTGCACTTGTCTTTGGTATCATGAGCACTTCCAAGAGAACTCCAATTCGAATCATGAAGAACCTTCGCATTTGTACCGATTGCCATAACTTCATCAAGTATGCGTCTCATCTTCTAGAACGTGAAATAATTGTTAGAGATACACATAGGTTCCATCATTTTAAGCAGGGTAGTTGCTCTTGTGGAGACTATTGGTGACACAAGAGGTAAAATGTATCTACAACTTATATATAGTCTTGAATCTTGATGTTCTGAAACCACTCATCATAACTTCATGGTGTGCATGCACATTTCAACTTATCAGTCCATCTGAACCTTTTTAGCAATGACGTAAAAATGTAGCAGGGGGATCTTCATCCAAGTTATTGGTTCCAGGTTGCTTTAAATCCATGGTTCATATTTTCTAGTTTCTAGAAATATTTATTATAAAGATCCCAACTCATATATTGATTTTGTTATTAGATGTTAGACTGACCAGTCATTTCAATCTCAATATCATCTATAATGTATCACCATTTGTATATTGATTCGAAGTGTTTATGAAGTAGAATATCAAATTGGATGGAAGTTATGTTCGTTACACTCAATCATCTAAGTCCTGCTCAAAACATGACTCTGGTATGTTTTATGATTGTTACTAACAATGATTTTTGTGATATATTATGATTTTTTGTACTCAGCATTCAAAGTTGACTATCTCAACCTAGAGTCAGATTTCTTAAGCAAAGTCTCAGTTTTGAGTCATGTGAGAAAAATGTGGTTAGGAGAAAAGACACCACTAAAGTTCATCAACCAAGTTATCTGACGAAGATTAATCTTCGTGGATAGATACTTCACAGTTCACACTGTCACATAGTTAACAAAAAAAAAAAAAATAGCTCAGCTGGGCCGGTCATGTAAGGACTGGGCTAGGTTGACCTGTTTACAAAGGCCTAAAAGACGGGGTTCCAAATTGGGGCTTTAGTGTCTATTATACCAAAACTTTAAAAATAAATGTGTTAAGTTTATTTTAGAATACTGAACAGCGTTAAAGCATAACTAAGTTTTTGGGGCCAAGTTGTTAAATAAGTTTTGGTTAAAGACATAGTTTGGTAGAACCCAAGTTTGAGTCTGAGCTAAAACAATCCTTAACCAGAGTTTTTTTACCTTGGAAACAGGAGGTTTAACAAACAAAAAAAGCATTCAAATATAATTAAAGTATGGAAGAATCGCATATAGATGCAGCCTGTCTAGTCATCTTTGTTAGAGAAAAATTTGTGGACTTTCTCAAACCTTAATTAATCAACCTTGTAATAACAAACTTACTGAAGATGTCCAAAGCATCTAAATGGATCCTATTGGATTAAAAAAATTGGGTGAAGTAAACAAACTTTTATTAAATGTTTTTTTATTGGATTCAGCAAAAAGTTTTGGTTGTCTATGCCTACTTGATTGAAAGTTGAAACCTTTATATTAGTTTTTACTACTGTCTAAAGTTTGTATATCCTGACACAGAACTCACCAAATTGTCTCGATTCTTGATGCTTAAGGGCGTGTACAGCAAGGTAGCTCTGTCATAAGTTTTTAATTTGTAGCACTTCTATTATTCCTCAGTACTACTAGTAGTATTCTTCTTGTGCTTAGTCGCTTTAGAAGTTAAGCATTATTATAATAGTAAATAGGTATTTTGGTCGTTAAAATGGTTAAGGTTGGATAATTTAATCTTTAAAATTGTGAAAGGGCAAATTAGTCTATTAAATTTTAGAACTTCAGGTCATTTAATCTATTTTCCGAGTTTAGCAGCAGGAGCAAAATATCGATTTACATTTATTATAATTAATCTTTTTAAACAAAAGAAATGGCAGAAATATTTTTCTCTCATGTTTCAGTTTTGGATCGCAAGGAAATAAGAGTTCAATTATCATGCATGACACACTAGTAGTATAGAAAAAGAGTTTAATTACTATGCACAACATACTAGTAGTATTGGGGAGTCTGGGGAGCAAGAACAAACTAAATACTCTATAATTACAAGAGACTTTGACACTACATCTTTATCTATTGACTTAAGATATTGCACTAATAGAAAATTAAACTAAATACTCTACAATTACAAGAGGTTTTGATACTACATCTCAGTCTATTGCCTTAAGTTATGAGTGAAGATGTGATGTCAATGTCTTTTGTGATCTTAGAGTATTCAACTCGTTGTTCTCCTGTGTCCCTAAATTCCTCAACGAGTGTTCTCCGAGTCATAGTTTGACTTGATGGGGGAGCGAGAGTGAGAATCTAGTGTGGATGAAGTCTACTGATTTGGGTGACTCACACTTGAGAGAGAAAATTGTTGGAATTTTAGGTAAGTGGCTAGTGCCAAATCGACTAGAAAAAAAAGAAAATATTTGATAAATAAGAGAGACAATTTACGTACCTAATATTTTAAGGTTTTAAGTTGAAATGTGATGTTAAAATCTCTAGTGTATTTTATAACATTTGATATGTTGTTGCTTTTGTACTGACTTGAACTCTCCAACATTTAGTATAAGAAGATTTACATTGTATGCTTAATCATGATTGAAATGCCAAAAAAAAAAAAAATGATTCGAGATTGAATGGATATGACTTTTACAATCTGCGCAGTAATTAAACCCAAGAAGTAGAAGTTACGTGTGATTAGTTTTTACCAATTTATGGTTGAGTGTTTCATCTGGCAATCTCTACTCAACATTAAAAATGTTTACCGGCTCTGTTTAAGTGGTCCACCAAGTCACCAACACTTCCATAATTATAATGCCCAAATCAAATTTACTCTCTCAAGTATCACTTTCCTTTACTTGACCCCTAAACTATATGAAAATAATAAATAGTCATTAAATTATATAAAATTCATTAAATTAATCTTTCAGTCTCCATAATATTTTGTCAATTAAAGTCAATCAAATACTTGAGAAGGTTTAAAACAGATTTTAGTATAAATTTTTTAAATTTTAACTTGACACTGTTAAATTAATATAATTGTCGTTATGTAATAAATCTTTTTCAATTGATTTAATGTTGTTAAGATAATATTAAATTTTAACAAAATTTATATATTTTAATTTTTTAAAAATCTTAAAATTTAAAGTCTTTTTATTAAGTAATTTTTTTTAATTCTTTTAATTAAGTAAAATTTTGTTTTTTGATGAAAGTCTAAATGGATCGTTGTCAATATATAACAAGAGGACTAACTTGACAGATTTAAGTTTTTTTTTTGTCTTAATCTTTTTTGATTGTCACGTAAAATAAGTCATACTAATTTGAGATTCAGCTAAATAAATAAATAAATAAATAAAATCTGACCAAATTTTGTTGAAACTAAAATTTGAAGTTAAATATTCTTGATTGGTTCGTCATTTACTAATTACAGCATTTATGAAGTTGTTATTTTTTAGCTATCAATGCACTCATCATGGACTAGATGAACAAACAGCATTTGTCGGTTAAAATAAAGACAAAACTACCATTATTTTATTGCTAGCTTAATTAATTAATTGACATTAATTACAGGAACAGTTTAATCATTACTATCGTCAATATGGATTATGGATTCGTTAGTTTTTTTCCCTAAAGAAAGAAGACTAATTAAAAATTGATCTAAGCTTCATTAAGTTGCTAACCTTCCGTTAATCAACATACATCAAATTTAGTATAAGTAATGCACTCAAAGGTAGACAACTCATCAACCTGCTTCAACAAACCCATTTTCGATTCCTACAATCAATGATGCTTCTTTGTATTGAAGAAATATCATATTTGGTCTCCATCTTGTGGATGTGTAGATTCATTTCGAAGTTCGCTTGGAATGCACTACTCCTAGTTCGAGTCCAAAACAAGTAAACAAAAAGGAGCATAGATATCTAAGGGATTTTATTTAAATTAAACATAAATGTATTTTATATTTTATAAATGAGATTAATTTTTATACAAAGATATTGACGGTGTAAATTTTTTATCAAATAAGTATTTATAGATATATTTTAGAAACTAACATAAAAAGTGTTATTATGAAGTGATTTAATTGGATAATATTTTTTTACACTATCGTATATATAAATTAAATTCTTTTAAAAATTTATAATTTTTAACTAATTTATAAGGAAAAGATAAATACAAATAATAATAAATTGTTGATGACTTATTGTAGAAGAGAGGTAAACGAAGGAGTGGATATTAAAGTAGATACGGTAGCACTTGAAGGAGAAAATTATGATGTGATCTATTCTCTCAATGTGCATAGGTTTTGATTTCACTTTATTCATTCACTACTCAACTAACTTTTTCTTGGTAATGTTCGTTATATTGAAATGATTTAATAGAATTATACATCGATCCGGATCTTATGTAATACCAATTCCAAATTGTTTCACGCATTAAAGAATTTCAACCGTTATATGAGATTGGACAATTTAAATTACACAAAAACAAAATTAACTTTAAACAATTTTGTTATTTCATTTTTGAATCTGATTGTTGAGATATGCAAATTTACAATTTATGTCCTGGTAACACACTCAATTGAATATATGCTTTTCATAAAACTCTGTGATTGGTTCTTTTTTTTAATCAACAAACTCATCTTATAAGTTTGATTAATTTTTTAAAGGTGTTTTAGTATTTTTTAAAAGATAAATCAACTATATATATATATATATATATAAAGAATGTACATGTAACATATCTCTAAGTAACATTAAACAAGTCGAAATCATGTGTGTTACACTATTGCGTATGTGTGTATGGTCCCTTTCACTCACCAAACGAATTTATTAATGATATGTAGCTTGACTTTCTATACGTAATCATAGCATGCTTCACAACAAATTGAATCCAAATGGAGTAGCTAAGTAGCTATATATTATAGTTGTCAAATATCAATACAAAGGGTTGCATACTTTGGTGGATTAATTTCAATTCCAATTGTTCCTAAGAGAGAATGAGACAGAGAATGGAAAGGCTTGTGATTCTTCCTTTCTCAGCTGGTTGTATCTCTGAGGCCAGTGTTGCTGTTGGTGTTCCACAGCCAAGAAGATCAAAACAAGACACCAACTCACTACATGATGCAATAAGTCTCTCCCTATCTCTTTTAATATCATATCATCAACAATCATATACATATTTATTTACTATAATTTCGATCGCATCATTAATTCTTTGCACCACTTAATTCCCTTTTAGCTAATAATAAAATAACAAAAATTAGAGGACCCAAAACATACGAAGGTTTAATCAAGATGAAATATTTTAATCCCCGTAATAGTATTTTGGTAAAATTATTTTTTTTTTAAAAATAGTTTTAGAGATTTTATAATATAAAATTATTTATTGAATTAATATAATCGATTTTGTGTAATTTTTTTTAATTGAAAATTATAAAGTCAATTAAGTTAATACTTGTCAAGAAAATATTAATTTTAGATAAAATTTTATTAATTTTAGTTTTGAAAATAGTAAAATGTGAGATCTTTTATTAAATAAAAACTTTATTCTCTTTTGTTGTGGTCTAAGATAATTGTCTTAGGTTAACTTTATCATTAAGACCGACCCTAAGATGATCAAAAGATCATTATTGGATGAAGTTGATTTATAGTGTGATTATATTTAAATTCAATTTGGTAAAGTCACAATATGAACAATAAATTTTCATCTAATGGTCAAATTTGCATTGCGTTGTTTTTTTAGGTATGAAAAAATATATCAAAATATTGGCGTGCGAAAATCTTTAGCATTTGATTTACTTTTCTTCATATATATATATTGTTGTTGCCAAATCATTATATATTTAAATTTGTAAATGAATATTTGTATAGGATGTTACTAATTAGATGTTATGATAAGATTAGAAGGATCGAAAGGCGTGGAGGATTCAGAGATTTTGTCTGGTGAAAGTATGAAGAATTCTTTGAGGCTCCTTGATGTTGTTCCAAAGCCATCCTTCAACAAGCTGTTCAAGGGTTTCAAGAACTTTTCTCAATTCTTTGGTGAGTATGCACGCCTGTGAACTTTACATATTCATTTATGCCTTAAGTATATCTTTTCATTTTCATTTCATCATGGAAATATTTTAAGTTTCTTTTGTAAAAATATCCCTCAATAAACTTTTTTAGAATTACCTCTTTTAGTCTATGTCATCTCGATTTAATAAGTTATTTGTGTGACTAATAAAAAATACATGTCAAAATTTGACATAAAAATAGAACATAAATACAGTATAAATATAATAAAGTTTATGTTTTATTTTTTATAAAATATTAAAATATAGTATTTTTATTTTATTTTGTATTCCAGTAACATTAATCAATAAAATTTATTTTATGGATTGGTTTGCTTTGAAGGAGGGTAGGAATGTTGGTTGTGTTTTTTCTGATAGGTATACCAACTCGAATATATACATAAGTAGAATTAGAATATTTCTTGCACTTGTAATTAAATTATCTTTGTTTATCGAAAAAGAAATTATTGACTTCATGATCTAAACTGAGCAATTAATCATCAAAATGTTAGAATAGAATAAAAAATATTACAAAAACTAAAACCGAAACTTTCTATTTTTCTAAATATTATTTATTTTGACAAGTCTTAATTGTTCCTTGATTTTAAAATTTTATTTATTTATTTGAATGTATGATTGTAGTGGAGAAAGAAGAGGAATTAGAAGAAGTAGAAATGGAGATGGAAATAGGGTGCCCAACAAACGTGCAACATGTGACCCACATTGGTTGGGATGGTATTACAACATGTGCTGCTCATCATGACCCAATTAGGGGATGGGATACTCTCATTGCTCCCAACCTCCTCTCTCAATCTTTATTACACCCAAAACATCAAACTTCATCTCCCATTATGCCTTCTACTGCTTAATTCAATATTCATCTATGTGCCTTATATATCTATCATATATAAAATGTAATGTAAGCGTGCTTTCATTGTTGTGGATATATACAAATATTATATTATAACTTTATATTATTATAACTTGCATTTCTATTAATCTTAGTCATGATTTATTTTCCATGTATTTAAATGTATAATTAAACTAAGATGATCGACTATCCTAGTTTTTAATTAAATTAGCAAATCAATTTCAATTATCAAATTATTATCAATGTATCCTACAATCACATCCTTAAAGGAGAGAAAGAGAGTATTTAACATTTAACATTGTAATAATAATAAAGTGAGCTTCATAAAATACAGCATATACATATCCATCTCACTTGCACACAAAAGCAATAGAAGAAAGAAAGTAAAAAAGAAGAGTTAAGTTATTCACTTGACGAAGTATGGGAGATCCAAAACATAAAGAAGGAAAAAAGCCCAAGTAACACCAGAAATGCCTCCAAAGAAAAACCCACCAGTGAACTTGGCCCAACCATCAGCTGTTTGGAGCTGATCGGGCTGCTTCTTACGGCCCGTTAAGGTCAAAGATGGTGCAGTGGATGCATCCCCTTCGTTGAAGGATGAAACCCCATAAATTGTAAGGCAAATGCTAAGGATAACAACAAGCCCAGCAGCTGCAAGAGAGCCCGCTCCTCCAGCGTAAGGAGTGTTCCTTAGAGGTCCAGCTTTCACAAATGGGCCTACGAGAAAGAAACCGTGGGCCAAGCCCACTTCAATTCCTCTAAGAAGTGGATTGACTGCAGTTCTATAGGCTGGTAGGTTGGAAAGGTACCATGCGACGAGTGGGCTTGATGTGACTGGAGTTTCAAGGCTTCCAATGAATGGGTCACCGTTGATTGGTTGAATCACTTGATATGTGGGCTGCGCCACTCCAAATTTCCAATTCACAAAATTAAATTAAATATAATTATTATATTCCTAAATTAATATGACTTTTTTATTCTAATGAAACAAATTCTTGTCAATGACATTTTGGGTTTGGCACAGAGTAATATTAGTATTGTGTTGTGTTTCTGTCCTATTCTATCGTAGAAATGAATCAATCCTAATAAAAACTTGAACGTGAATTACATTTATACCTTTTTTTACTTATGTAATAGGTACAAAGTGACAAACATATACATGTGTACATTTTACATTCAAAAAGTATATTATTTATTTCATAATATACGCAAAAATGAATTCAAGGAAATGAATGTATATAATTTAAAATTTAAACAGTGTTTATTTATGATTATTTTTTATTGATTTTTGTTTATATTATGAGATGGAAGATACTAGTTTATTCAAACATCTGACCACTAGATAGCCTTATTACTACTCAAACCAACCTAAGTGAAGAACTTATTATTAATATACGTGAAAACGTTTTTTTATTTTGGTGAAAACGTGACAGCATATTTAACGCTTAAAATGATGAATATATTATAGTTGTAAAACTTTGTCTATATCAACATTATTCTTATAATTGAATGAATTCATGAATTAAGGTATCTTAGAAATATTAAATAAATAAAAAACAAACATTGGCAAACAAAAGGGTAGTTCATACATATTTTGCTAATGTAGTTTTTAATTTGGTTTGATGGATAAAAAGTGGAATTGATTATGGACTAAGAAGGAGTAAGCAAAGAGAGTAAAAACCTACCTTTTCAGATTGAATGGCTTTGACAGTGAAGTTAAATTGCCTTCTAGAAGGAAAATGGAGTGGAGAAGAGCCACAAAGTCCCTTAGGTGTGACCAAAGGTCTAGTGAAGCTGGACTTGAGCTGGCTTGCCATAGGAGAAGCAGCTGCCATGACTTAAGTAAAGATTTGTTGATTTCCACAAGTGGAATAGAATGGAGAGTTGTTAAACACAGTAGTTCAAATGAGGGGCCAAAGTGGCTAAGTACTTCCATACTTCAATGCAAATTCTAAGTTGTGGCTGTTGAAGCCCCTGACATCTCATTGGCTGTTATGCATACCAAAATCTTATCCCTTATCCAAAACCCAACCTTTATTTATTTTTTTTTTTTTTTCTCAACCAAAAAAAAATCCCAACATTTCATATTTGACTGATATTTTGAGGATTGCTTCACCCTATACCCCACAAATTTTTAAAAATATCAACAACAAAAAAATTATTATTTTACCAACTCATTCACTTTTTTTTTTCTTTACCATTTCAACATTTTTGGATCAATTAAAAAATGTTTTTCAATAGATAAAAATTTTTCAAAAAATATTTTAGAAAATTTATGGTACATAAAGGTTTACCAAAAATTTTAAAAAAAATTTCAAAGTTTGCTGGTACACAAAAGTAAAAAGGTGTGTATCAAAAAAAATTTAAAAATATTTCCAAGTTTTTTGGTAGAGTAGATATTTATCGAAAAATTTCTTCACAAGTTTTTTAATATATATTCATTTTTTTTTTAAAAGTAATTTTTTTATTGAAAAAAAATTTAGAATATATGTTGTGTACCGGAAAATTTTATAAAAAAAAATTCCAACAAAATTGGATAAAAAATAACTCATTTTTATTAGAAATGTCAAATAATGAAATGATGAAAAATTACAAATTTTTAAGATTTATACGAGGACAAAAAAATTCTTTATTTGCATTTGTGGTGGTAAAGGTTAAATGTGGGTATAATCATCTATCTTGAGGTTTTTATGGACCATTTGGGTTTAGTAAAGTCCATCTTTGAAGGCCCACTGAATCCACTCACCACCAATACTTAACATATTTGTGTTTTGCTTCTCCACTTTCAAATATATTATTAAAAACTGGAATTGATAAAAAAAAAACAAAATAAATAAAAAATAAAAAATGAAAGATCGAATAAACATTCCCGTACTTAATAAGACAACTCAAATTTAAAACTTATCACAAAATTTTAATCAAATTCATAGTTGAATTCCTAATCACTTGTTTAAAATGTTCAAATCCCTTACTATTTAAATCAATTCGTGTGTAGATTTCTAGGATTACTTTTATGAGATTGTTTTTATATCTTTTGATGATAAATCATTAAAAAAAAGTATAAAAGGGATATTAAATTGGTTGTTTACTTTACTTATTTTATTTTGTATTATTTTATACATCGTTACCAACTCTTATTGGAAGGAATTTATTGAAATGAAACTAAAATGATACATAATATAAGTGTTGGAGATAATTCAAAATGATGTAGTTAGAAGTTAGTTAAGATTTGGTTAAGAGTTGGTTAAGTTGGTTGAGCTAAAACAACCACAAAACTGCTGCTATAAAAGGCCAAGAAAGAAGTAGTGTAATGCTGTAATATGCATAACCAAAAGATTGATCTGCAGAGTGAAAAGAACAATCTTTTGCAGAACCAGATCAATCTGTATTTCTGTTTTCTCTATTTTCTTCTCAATTCCAATTCCTCTCAATTATACAACATCTTCTAACAAATGGCATCAAGAACTTGGGTTCTAGACCTTGGGAAACACGAGTGAAAGTGTGAAGGGAAATCAAAATTGGGAAACACAAGTATGAGTGAAAGAAAAGAAAGAAGAAATGAATAGAGGAGGATTTCCATCTAATTTGCTAATTCTAGATGGAAAGAACTGGGAGAGGTGGTCTGCATCAATGAGATCGTTGTTGGGAGCTCAAGAAGTGTTTGAGATTGTTCAAGATGGCTATGAACAACATGGTGTGAATCCAACAGAAAGACAACAAACAACCTTCAAAGATTGCAAGAAAAGGGATTGCAAGGCATTGTTTTACATCCAGCAAAGTGTGGATTCAACAATTTTGAAAGGATCTCAAAGGTATCTACATGAAAAGAGGCGTGGGATATCTTGGTGAAGTATTACACAGGTGATGAAAAAACCAAGAAAATGAAGCTCCAAATGCTAAGAAGGCAATACGAATTGTTGCAGATGGAAGAAGATGAAGCTGTGGTAGATTACTTCAATCGTGTGCAGATTGTTGTTAATCAGATGAGAACAAATGGTGAATCATTAACTGAAGTGTCAGTTATTGAAAAGATCCTTAGAACATTAACACAAAGGTATGATCACATAGTGGTGACAATTGAAGAATCAAAGGATCTTGATAAGATGAAGATGAAGGATTTGCAAGACTCTCTTGAAGCTCATGAACTGAGATTAAGAGAAAGGTGTGCAACAACCTCAATATCACAAGTGCAGGCCCTGCAGGCTCAAGTTAGCAAGAAGACCAACCAAGGTGATGTGAAGCACAAGAAAGGAAAAGGTAACTTCAAGTGGTACAAGAAGTATGATTATGATGAAGAGACGGATGATTCCGATGAAGGTTCTAGAAGTTCAAGAGATCATAATAAAAGTAACAACAGCAGCAAGAATTTGAATGGCAAGAAGAAATTTAACAAGAAAGAAATTCAATGTTACAATTGTCAAAAATGGGGGCATTTTGCAAATAAGTGCAAATCCAAGAAAGTCCAGAGAGAGGATGATGATGTTCAAATGGCAGTTGAGGATTCAAATTCAGAGGATGTGTTATTGATGGCAATAACAAACAAAGATCGTTATGGAAAAGGTGTTAAAAACAAAGATCGTTCTGGAAAAAGTGTTAAAAACAAAGATCGTTCTGAAAAAAGGTAAAGAACTTTCTTCTTATCAATTTTGGTTTCTTGATACTGGATGCTCGAATCACATGACTTTCCACAGATATTGGTTTGTAAGCATTGATGATAAGGTAAAAAGAGAGATTAGATTTACAGATGACAGCAAAGTAGCTCCAGAAGGAGTAGGAAATGTGTTGATTCAAAGGAAAGATGGCAAACAATATTTCATATGTGATGTGTTGTATGTGCCAAGAATGAAGAACAATCTGTTAAGTCTTGGACAACTACTTGAAAAGGGATATTCAATGAAGATGAAGCATGGTGAAATAAAGATGTTTGATAATGCAAATAGGTTGGTATTGAAGGCACCATTGTCCAGAAACAGAACCTTCAAAACAGCATTGTCAAATAGATCTTTAAGAATGATGGAGGTTGAACGATTGGATGAGATGTTGAATCCAATGGAAGGTGATGTGAGTACCCTAGCTATTCAACCTCACACAACTTGTAGAACTACAAATAAATGGAAAACAGTCAATCCCAAAGTAAGAGCAAGAGTTGTTGTAGGCGATGTTGAGCAAGGGAACAAACATGCTAATGTTCCAGCCACTATTGCTATTATGCCAAGCAACAGAAGAAAGGTCCCTGCAATTTCTATTTGCAGAAAGAAGGAAGCGATTGGGCTAGATGATGATAGTGATGATGGTAAGTGTGAGGTCCAAGGAAAGCTAGTAGATGCAACTAGGACTCATGTTGCAGCTCATAGCAATAAGGCAAGTGTTGTTGAATGTTTGGCTTGCAACAAGACTGATTTGCAGCAGCTGGACATATTGTTGGAAGATGACATAAAGAGAATAACAGGGATAAAATCTGAAGCATTGAAGATTTCAATTGGTCAAAGGCGACAAAGGGAAAAAGATTGATGCGTTGTTAACCATGAGTGCCGTGACTGAAGAAGGCATGATTTCGGTGAAAAGTGCAGCTTGTGAGAGATTGTTGAATCAAAGAGCTGAGATAAAGATGAAGTCTAAGAAGATCAAGGATTGTTTGAACAGATCTGCAAAGTGCATGAAAATGTGCTATCGGTGTGGTGAAGAAGGACATTTTGCTCAAAAATGTGCAAGACATTCAAGTGTTCATAGAAAGATCAACCATTTGGAAACAAGTTTTCACTTCTTAAGAGATCAAGTGACGAAAGGAAGGATGAGACTAGAGCACTGCAGTATGAGTGATCAAAAGGAAGGCATCCTAACAAAAAGCTTGAAGAAGGTGAAGTTCAAATAGATTAGGAACAATCTTGTATTAATGTCAATTGAATCACTTTGAATTAGGGGGCATGTTAGAGATAATTCAAAATGATGTAGTTAAAATGTAGTTAGAAGTTAGTTAGGATTTGGTTAAGAGTTGGTTAAGTTGGTTGAGTTAAAACAGCCACAAAACTGCTGCTATAAAAGACCAAGAAAGAAGTAGTGTAATGCTGTAATATGCAGAACCAAAAGATTGATCTGCAGAGTGAAAAGAACAATCTTTTGCAGAACCAGATCAATCTGTATTTCTGTTTTCTCTATTTTCTTCCTCTTTTCTTCTTAATTCCAATTTCTCTCAATTATACAACATGTTCTAACAATAAGGAGAGTATGAAATATGATATAAATTTTAATTTGTATATACTTATAAATGTATTAAAATGGTATGGTATATTTAATAAATTCGATATTAAAATTATAAAAAAGTATCTTCATTTTACCTTACCTTTGTTTTGATTTTGTTTTATTTTTCTTCATAGTCTTATAAAGTTGAATAAAGACATCATTCTTCAAGTTTTTCTAAATAATTTAATTCTTTTATATATCTATATTTTTCCTTGTGGAGAAGTTCATTATTTCCACTAGAAGTATTTCTCTTACAATTCTCTTATTTTCCTTTTTTTGTTTTTGTCCTACCTCTTTTTTTTTTGTTCTCCTTAGTTTTGTTCGTATAGAGAGAAAAGTTTTAACCTCTAATACGATACTCAAAGGAATATGTTTGGGTTTTAAGATCACCAAATCATATATTCTTTTGACGGATTCAATTTCTTCTTAAGAAAATAATCAGCATTCAAGGTGTAAAAAAAAAAAAATTGTTTTGACTAAGGGGCTGCCAAAGGCAAATAGGGCTAAAAGAAGATGAGCTCATTCAACCAAAAGCATTGACGATATATAGGTTATATAACTCTAATACGTGGTCCATACTCCATAGTTTCCCAATACAAGAGAACTTTTATTTATTTATTTGTAGTTTTGAATATCCTTTTGAATTCTTAAGAATTTGTTTGACTGTGCTTGCTTTATTATATTCTTTTGGTTGCTTCATTAGGAGAAACATGACAATTTTATCGACATAGACGGTTTGATTGCCACACTAACTTGACCGTCCAAAATAATTAATTTGACCATAAAGCTTTTTTTACATAAGCAATTAGATCACCCTCATCTGCCTACCAGCTTTTTCCCTTTCTTTTTAAAGTTTTAATAGGAGAAAAACACTTATATATTATTATGAACAAAAACATAATTAGGATATAATCCTTTCATATTGGGTATAAGTTTTTTAAACAAATTAAAATTTTAAAGAAATTGAATTTTAATTACAAAAAATAAAGTAAATAAAAATTAAATTTAAATATGTTTTTGGTTCCTATAAATATATACGTTTTAGTTTTAGTCTAAAAATTTGTTTGAATTACATTACTGTAATATCAGAAAAATGTACTTAATGTCAAGTGGACATTAATTGATAAAGAAAAACGTGACGGGATATTTTATAGTTGAAATCTAAATAAATATTTTTTATAGACTAAAACTGAAAATTATTATATTTATAAAGACCAAAAATATATTTAAATCTGATATTATATAAATAAAATTCAAACAAAAAAATTACTAAAACTAAAACTAAAAATGTATATATGTACAGGTACCAAAAACATTTCTAAAAATTATTAAGGTGAAAATTAATTATAAAAACTAAAAAGTTTTAACTTTTTGTATCATTAGTGTGATGATTTGTCTCCAAGGGTAAAACTAAAACAACTCTTTTTGTATCACTTTATATTTTAATTTATTTTATTTGTGTGCACCTAAACAATTTTAAACTGAGTTGTGCTAAGTAAGTATTTCTCGAAAAACCAGTCCTCTATGGTTACAGGTAGTACTTGGTTATTATGCACCATTTCTATTTCAATTTTCAAACCTAAGATAAAAGTAGTTATCACTCACTATCTGGCTCCACCGTAAGATAAGTAAATGTACCAGCTGTTTTTCTTTTTGGGGACAAAATCACAAAACTATCTATTATTGTTACGTAACATTATGCAATTCACCATAATATTACACGCATTACTTCAATTTCGTTTTCTGTTTAAGAATTTTATTAATACGTCCTAATAATATATTAATACATTATTTTTCTTACATTTAAGTCAAATTAGTGAATTTTTCTACTAAATATATAAAACAACGATTTGTTAAAATTTTAATTTTTCTTAATTTTATAGTATTTTTTTCATCTGAATCATTTTGTTGAATATTAGTATAATATTGATTTGAAGAAGAGCTTTGATAGTCATAGTTAGAGATGAAAATAGATTAGACCGACCGTGAAGGATATATGATCTGACCTAATTTAATAAAAATATTAAGCTCTGTAAATCTATTTAAAATGTAATAAATTTTTAAAAAGTTTAATAATTATTTTAACAAAAGTTAAAAAATTAAAATAATATGAATTAGAACTTAAAAATCATCATTATACATGACAAATATTTTATCACATTATTCAACTTTTGTAAGTCTATTTAAAATTGATGGTACACTATGAAAAAATAATTAAAGTTATATTTGATTTGTTAAAAAATAAAAGAGATGATAAAAAAACGTATATTTACTATATTTGATGTAAAAATTATAATTTTTGTCCTTCGATGGACCGTACTTTTATCTTATGGACAAACTATTTAAAATATTAAAATACCCTCCTATTTTTTAAATAAACATATTTTCTATCTTTCATATCTTCTCTCTCCCTTGCTCTCTCAATCTCTCCCACTCACTCATTTTTTCTGTTTGATTTATTGTTTTTCTCTCTTCTTTCTATCTTCTCTCCCTGTCTCTTTATCTATTTCTCCTATTTTCCTTATCTATCTTTGAACTATCTAATTTCTCTCTCGCTATTAATATTTATAATTATATAAATTTTAACATATTATTGTAGTAAATGATAACAAATAATTTTCAATTGATAAGTATTTATAAATCATGCATAAAAAATATCAAACAAATATTTATAAGTGATAAATATTATTTGATATATAAAAAAATACATTAAATAAATATTTGTCATTGATAAATATTAAAAAATAAAATGTCAAATAGTTATCATTGATACATAAAAATATGAGATAAATATTTGTTATTAATTAAATATTACATAAGTTATTTAT
>JBBPBS010001064.1:3212142-3237595 GCA_037974835.1 Cicer judaicum | reverse complement strand
GTAAGTTTAAACAAAACATATAATATATATATATATATATATATATATTCATTAAACTCTCAAAATAATTATTATAATTCTAATCATTTTGTATAATTTTCTAGGAATCATGTTAGTACAATTGTGAATCAAAGTAATAATCTGTACTTGGAACCCTATATTATTATTATATCTAAAAGGCAATGTAATCATTAAATGACACATTACATAGTACCAAATTTGGATCAATAATTCTTTCAAAAAAAAATAAAAAATTAAGATCAATAATTGTCGTAAAAAAATAAATTAAGATCAAGATCAATAATAGTAGTAATATATTCCTAGCTAGCATAGCAACAATAAATCCGCACCAACCGTATAACAAACTTCTCCTATCTCCGTCACACAATTGGAATCAGTTGTGATATAGTAATCATATAATATTAATAATAAACAGTTACTCACATCTACCATTCATTTATTATCTTTTTTACAGTTTTATTACGATACGATCCATATACGGAGAAATAGAAACAAACAATTCCGCAATTAATATTAACGACAAATTTGGTACATTTCGTTGAACATAAAAAGATATTTTCTTTTTATAACAAATTTCAAGAAAAATATGGATGATTGAATAGTAAAAGATAGTAATTCTAGATGATTAATTTTTATAACAAATTACGAATTATTAGATATTAAATAAATAAATAAAAGGAGAAATATTGTTGCGCTTTCCGCGCACCCCGCCAATAGCAATCGTAATCGCAATCTAGTTGTCCACCGTTTTAAGATTCAGCAAAAGCAGGAAAAAGGTTACATAATCCACATTCCAAACGACGCCGTATCCATAATCCTCTTCTTCTTTTCTTCTTCTATAAGAACAACTTGGAATTTTTATTCAAACCAAATTTACAGAGCACTATACTACTTTATAAATTTACATTCAATTCAATTCAATTTCATTGTCAAAACAATGGGGATGATTGTTGAAGTTGAAAACGTTGATGAAGACGACGACGTTTTGAGTCCACCGTCTAATTTCTCCATGGTGGAAGATTCCATTTACCGATCTAGTCTTCCTAAACCCTCCAATTTTTCATTTCTCCAAACCCTAAACCTTCGTTCCATCATGTTAGTTATACTTTTTCCCCTTTTTATTTTTAATGCAAGATTCGCTGATTCTTTAAAAACCCTGTGATTTGTTAGTTTATTCTGAATAAAAAGACCTGTGTAATGTATATAGTATTTGTTATTGATGTTGATATTTTATATGGTTATGGTGAAACTTAATTATTTTTGGAATTGATGCAGATACTTGTGTCCTGAACCCTATCCTGAAGAGAATTTGGAGTTTCTGAAGTCACAGAATATTCGCCTCTTTCAATTTGGAATTGAGGGGAAAACGGTAATTTTTATGCTGGAATGTGTTTTAAGCATGTTATTTGATACGTGCTGTATTGATTCGGATTTTGGTAGTTGTTAAAAACAGTGATTGTTTCAAATATGTAATAATTTCTCTCTTCATTCTGAATTTTAAAAGAATTTTTTATTGAAAGGTATATTACCGCAAAGTTTTATTTTTGTTTTTTGCGAATGATTTTTTGTGGCTGCATGTTTACATTATAGTTTTATATTATGTTTGGTAGTCTATTTGGGGATAGGGGAATTTGGGTTTTATCATAAATATGGATTGATCATTGATGTTACTGTCTCGTGTGGATATGATCATGAAATTTGACACATGTGGATTTTTGACTCAATTTTGGTTTTGTCTGACTTTTTTTTTTGGAGAGTTAATGAGTTTTTGTATTGTTTGCAGGAAGTTTCCTTACCTGTCCTCAAGGATTCTATCATGGAGGCTTTGAAAATTTTAATTGGTACTGAATTTGAAACTATCCCATTCAACTTTGAGATACATATTTTTTTTGTATAACTTTGTTATTGGTTTTGTGCTTCTCTTGTTTATTAGATAGATATCTAATCAATTCCTTTATTTTGTTATGTTTCAGATGTGAGAAATCACCCTGTTTTGATTCATTGCAAACGAGGAAAGGTATACATAGATTGACTTGTGATTTTATCTTCTGATTGGTTTTTTATTCATTCTAAATTGTTTTATTCTAATGATGGTTTTTCTTCTCTAATGCAGCATAGAACTGGTTGTCTTGTTGGTTGCTTCAGAAAGGTGCAGAATTGGTGTTTGTCTTCCGTGTTTGAGGAGTATCAGCGATTTGCTGGTGTTAAATCCAGGGCAGCGGATTTAACATTTATAGAGATGTTTGACATTATAAGTCTTAGGCAGTGCCTCTACAGCATCATCTACCAGTACCAAGGTGCTTCAAGGAAGCGCAGATTGCTGTATCAAGATGAGAATTTACAAAAACCCCGTTTGACCTCGTTTTAGCTGCACCGGGATTCAACTTCATTATTTGATTTAGTAGAATTCATACTTCAAACTAGTTTCTTAGATTCAGGGATCATTATATCCTGAGGATTTTCAAAGATCTTTGGCACACGTATTATTTGTCTTGTGTCTTTGGTTTCCAAATTTTATTGTTTTAGACACCACACAAATACAGTGGTGTAAACAATGCTTTTTTTTTTCTTTAGTTGAGCGGCTATATGACCTATGAGATTAATTGTAGGCTTCTAAGCCATATATCTTAAACCACATTAATAGCTTTTTTTTTTCTAACCCATAATAGTATAGCCTTTATTTGTCTATAAGAAGTTTTGTTCTGTTGTTACAAAGATTGCATCCATCTGATTTTTTTTCATAATCCTTTATCCAAAAAGGAAAATGAAAGAAGGGTGTACATTGGTAACTCTGCAAGATGGAAGATGAAACGTACTATTATTTAGAGATGGCAAATCTAAGTAAAGGTCAGAAAGTTAAGGGAAACAAGGTAATAATGCTTTAACCAAAGTGTTACCAAGACCTTGCGAAAGAAGACTCAATTTATATTTATCTTTTAATAAAGAAGGGAAGGAACATGCATATTTTGGATGGGGATGACTTTGGTAAGTCCATAAGAATCCGGGTGAGCCTGCCACCATAATTTTGATAAAAGCATATTTTGGAACTTCAAGAAAATCATAATGTTGCCTTGATTTTGTCACACTCGCGCCATAATTCCAAATATATACTTAGATATCCTGAGCTGAAGATAGCAAAACCAAAACCAACTTTCTGGATAATCAAATCTAGAGTTGGGGGCACGTGCTCCCCCACAGTACAAGTATAAGGTCAAGATAAAATATGCCCCACAGCTTGTGCCTAAAGAAACACTTCATTATAACCAATATTGATGGATAATAAAGTAAAAACAGTATTGCTATATATCAATACATGTAATTTTTTTTAAAGAATTGAAATATCGTCCTTCCGCTTTTGACCCAAAACATGGGAGGTATGGGTGGAAATCAATGGTTAAAAAATCTTCAAGTGTTTTCCTAATCTATTTGTTTGATTAAGCATTTTTTTTTTAAAAAAAATTCACCAATATAACTAATTATTGATCAATAGCTGAAACTCCATTCATTGGAAAAACCAAACTTAGCCGGAATTGTTTTAAAATTATTATTGATAAAATTATTACTAGTAGCCATTTTGAATTTTGTATTTCGAATTTAAAATATCAAATTTTTACTGACACTTCATGTACAACTTAGTAGGAATATAAGATAAGATTTAATATTTAAATGTAAGTCATGTAAAAGTCTAATTACTTTGGTGGTTTGTGTTACGTATTAAGAACTTCAACATTGTGAACAGATTTCTATAATATTTGTATAAATTTTTTGTAGCAGTTGACAGTGAAAGAACTTAAAAATCTCTAAGAAATTTTAAGATATTGGCCATCTTATAATTCTTTTTATGAAGTGATGGAGCTTAGCCCTAACAAAAAGAGTAAAAATCTAAAGAAAATAAATAGAAAAAGCATTTGAATATGTATTTTTAGTAATAAAAAATATAACATTTTGATGTTTTTATTATTTTTAAAAATATATTAGTCAACTTCAAAAAAATTGATTAACTTTTTATTAATAAATAAAGTTAACAAAAATTCAGAAACTAAAAAAACAAAAATTTATAAATTAAAAGAAAAACATATTTTCACAAAATAAATAGAGCTAAAGTTCAGAAGTGTATGGAAGATTCCACACAATGTGATTTACAATCTGATCTTGGGCCTACAAAAATACAGTCTTGCTCAAGACATACATTGATTCCTTCCAATAAAATGTATAGTAGTCCAACTAACATTATTAAAACAACATGATTCATATGCCTCCAAATGATGTCAATGAGCACCCCACAAATAAAATTAGTGTTTCTGAGTCGAAAAGGTGTTACAGTATTTGAATATCCGAAAATCCGACATACCCCATCTAACTTTGCAGTCATTAGTTATAAAAGAAGCGTGATTAGCTTTCAATAATAAGGCTTGAATTCTTTCTGACTCATTTCATCATAAATTAAATGTTGAAAAGGTTAAAATATAGTTTGATAATAACTATTAAAGTTTAATTTTGATCTGTTATTGGTTTATTTTTAGTTTTGTATCTGATCTATTAGAAAGTTTGTTATGTGTTATTATTAATCTATTTAAAGATTTATTTTATATTAATTTCTTTAATAAATAATTGAATCTATCTTTAAGAGTCATATTAACTGCACTTTTTAATGGTCTTTTTGAGGTGATTTTGAATTTTTGTTTTTTTTTTTGTTTTCAAAGTCATTTTTACTTTATTTTAAAACAGTTTTTTTTCTTAAAAATTAATAAAAAAAATAAGTTTCTAAGTTTTATTTTAAAATTAACATGTCATCATTATTATATATAAGCACCGCTCTACAATAATCGGTTACTATAGACCACCATTTTCAATCATTGCCAACATCAGAAATCCACTCACTTTTGACCACCGCCACCACCACTGACCACCTCGATCATTATTGATCACTCACATTTGGCCATCGCCAACACGACTAGCCACCCAACATCTTCTATCATTGCCATCACCACCAATCACCATCAACCAACGACCAATATATTATCACATCCTGATCACTACTTCCAACTATCAACTGTCTCTTTTGACTTATGCAGTTGCCTTCGACAATTGATTACTATTACGATAATCGTCTTCCACAACCACCACGATTGCTAAAATTATTATAATTAAATAAATAATAATATTATAATATTTGAATTATTTTAAAATAGTTAAAATTTATTTTCGTTTTTATTCTATTTGACATGTAAATATTTTTTATATTTAGTAAACTTACACCGAGATACGATAAAGAAAGCGATTCAATTCAAATAAAATAAAAACTGAAACTCAAATAAAAATTGAAAATTACATTTTAAAAACTAAAAATTAAAATTGAAAACTAAAAACTGAAACAAGCTTTAATTTTTAAAATTTTCAGAACAAAATAAAAAATCACACGAACAGAGCATAAGGAAAACAAAATTATAAATTTTGTATTTAGAAGACTAAATTTTAAGCTCTTAAAAATTAAAACTACAACTTCTAATACATTTTCAATATAAAATTACTATTCTCAATGTCTCATAATAATCGATCTATTTGCAAAATAAAATTGTATCAAAATAATTGATCATTTTTATTTCAATACAATTTTTTTATTGTATATTTTAATTAATATTATTTATATCATTTTCAATATGATCTTTTATATTGAGAATGCATCATTAGTTAAGAATGTTAATTTAAATACCCAATGAAACTTATGAGCATTTTTCATCTTTAAATAAACTATCAAACTAAAAGTCCAATAGATTAAATTCTATTTTGTTTGTGTAAATGATGCTTTAGAGAATCTAATTTATATGATATCTATTTCATTTTGAAAAACTATCTCAAATATTATTATCAATCAATATACCTCGTATATTTAAAGTCTATGTTATAATAATATTTTTAAATATGTTAAAAATTGATGTAAACTAGTTTCTTTATTTACATAATAGATTAGTAAACTAACTATACTTAAAATAAAACATAAAATTTAATATGATAATAATAATAAATAATAATAACAATACTAGAAATTTAATAATTTATTTAAATTGATTAACATGATGATAAACTTAAAAGACTTTTTTTAATTGTAACCCTAAACTGTGCAACCAATTTAGGGATATCATTAATATCCAAATCATCATTAATATGAATCATAAGAGGCTTGAAAATCAAGATCCACACACGAGTCTAAGAATGTGTTTAGATTGACTAGTTAAAATTTTTAGGAATTTTAAAGTTCATGTAATTTAAATTGTTCAATGGTATTCGCTTCATTCTATTTTTTTTTTTGCTTAGATAGATAAATTGCTATAATAAATTGGCTAATTTTATATATAAATTTTAGAATTTTTGTGGTTATAATGTAAAATAAACAAGTTTGGGCCAAAAATGAAATTTTAGAAAAATTGATTGATTAATTTATGGACAATATTTGAAAATTAATAGGAAATAATGTATGAATTTTGAATGATGTATGGAAATATTTGTATATTTCAAAAAAAATTATAAGAACCATTTTAAGATTTATATATTATTAGGTAAAGAGTGAATTACAAATTCTTAATTTGTATGTAGTATTTAAATTTTTCTAAATTTACTTTTAACAAACTATCTCATCAACTTCATCAATTTTAAAAAATTTCTAAATTTATTATTTAAATAAGATATTTCTTCTGTTTCATATTAGCTTAATCACCAATTATTTGATTTGAGGATGATCTCCTATTAATCTCCAGCTTTTGGAATGAGTTTGAAATGGAGATTGTTTATCAATCTCGTTTTCTTGGAGAACGTTTTGCTGTGTCTGTCCTGAATGTTCTTCTTCCTCGTCATCATTTTTTCTTAGATCAAGAAAATCAAACTCATCAAATAATACATGTATACTGATTTCAACAGTTTTGTTTCTTAAATTAAAAACACGATATCCTTTAGATTCTGTTGAATATCCCAAAAAAATTGCTTTGCCTGATTTTGCATCAAATTTTCCCAAGTTGTCTTTGTTATTTAAGATGTAGCAGTAGCATCAAAAGATGTGAAAGTATGAAATATTTGGCTTTATATTTTTCCATATTTCATATGGTGTTTTGTTTATAATTTTTCTTATTGACACACGATTCAAAATGTAGCATGAAGTGTTAATGGCTTATGCCCAAAAATATTTTTCAACATTTGATTCTTCTAAGATTGTTCTTGCCATCTCCTGTAATGTTCTATTTGTTCGTTCAACAACTCCATTTTGTTGAGCAATTCTTGCACAAGATAGATTATGGGAGATACCAAGTTCATCAAAAAATGTTTTGAAAGATGCATTAAAAAACTCTCCTCCATGATCACTTCTCACAGACATTAAATTTGGATTCTTTTTCATTTTGAATTTTTCTACATAATATTTTGAAAGCAATAAAGGTGTGATCCTTTTGTTTTAAAAATAGCATCAATGTGTATCGAGAAAAATCGTCTACGATGACAAAGCCACGTTTCATACCTCCTAGGCTAGTGGTTTTGATAAGACCAAAAATATCAATGTGAAGTAATTCGAGGGGTTTCTTAGTTGAAATAAACTATTTTGCATGAAAGCTACTATTAACTAATTTTCCTTTTGCACAAGTTTCACATACCTTATCTTTTTCAAAATTTATTTTGAAAATCCCTCGAACCAGATCTAATTTTGATAAGTTTGAAATAGTTTTCATATTGATATGTCCAACACGCTTATGCCATGTCTATTTATCTTTGTTAATAGACATGAAGCATGATTCAACCGGTAACTTTTCAATGTATAGAACATAAAGATTTTTTTTTTTTCTGGATGTAGAAAATAAAGTCTCACACGAGTTTTTGATTTCGCATATGTTTGGTTTGAAAACAACTTCAAAGTCATTATCACATAGTTGACTAATGCTCATAAGATTATGTTTCAATCCTTCCATATATTGAACATAATTAATTTTGGAAGAATTTTCCCTGCCTATTGTGCTTTTACCTTTGATTTGGGCTTGATCATTGTTCCCAAAGGTTACTAGTCCTCCATCTTTTTAGTGAAGGATAGAAAACTTTGTTTATCTCCTATCATATGTCTTGAACAACCATTGTCCAAGAACCATGGATTTTTCTTGACATTTTGACATCCATCCTGCATAAGACGTTATGTTGTCTTTAGGTACCCACTTGATTTTGGGTCTTTGGGAGTTAGTTTTAATGCTCAATTTTTTAAAATAACAATTTGACTCATGGTGCCCAAATTTGGTAGAGTGAGAAAATTTTGTTGTTGTTCTTAGAAAGGATTTGAAAATCTATGTTTTAAATGTTTTTGAAATTAATTTGGATTTGCCTTCAGAATGTTCTCGCCTTTCAAAACTTTCTGGAGAAAGTTATGTGTTTGTTCCAGAATGTTCTCCCTTTTGTAAACTGTCTGGAGAACGTTCATTTTTTTTCAATTTTCTTGAGATAGACTCTACATATCTTTTCATCCCTCTTTTTAAAATAACATGCAAACTTCAAATGTCCAATTTTACTGCAATATGAACATTTGATTTTGCATTTTTCTTCTTTTCTTTCAAGTACAAATAAATTTTCATATAGTTTTGTTTTTTGTGTTTTATCAAAACCAATACCTACTTTATCGAAAATTCCTATTTGAGATCTTATGATTCTTTGAAAAGTTTCAGTTGCTTTAATGAATTTTGATAAATCATTTTTAAGAAGTTCTACTTCAGAATTAAGGAGAACGTTCTCCTTTTGTGTTGCAGAACATTCGTGACTTTCTTGTTTTTCATTATCAAAGTTTTTCAGTTGTGATTTTCTAAGATTTTGAATGATTTTCTTAAGTTCATCATTCATTGTCTGAGTTTTTTCTTTTTCCTCTTTTTTTTTTTTATAAAAATTTTCATTTAAAGAAGTGCATTTTTTTATAAGAAGATTTGAAGCATTTAGCAAATTATCAAATTCATTTCTCATTTGTTCACATAAAATGCAGTATTCAGAAATTTATTACGTCAGTTTCATTCGTGTTTGCCATTAGACATATGTTGACTTCTTCTATTTCCTCTGAATTTGAATCATCATAATCATCCCATGTCACCATCATTGATTTCTTTTTGAAAGGAAATTTTTTTGATGCTCTTTTGTTTAAGGGACATTCAGATTTGTAATGTCCTTGCTTATTGCATCCAAAACATGTAATTTGACTCTTGTCTACCTCAGTTTTCATATTTTTCTTTTTATTAAGAAGAGTTATTTCTTCATATGCTTCTTCCTGTACAAATTCCTCTATTTCCTCTTCTGATTGTAGTGACACACTTTCTTGAGAGGATTTTAAGGCAATTGTTTTGCCTCCCTTAAATTTTATTTTATATAAAATGAGAAAAATGGACATGAACCGATAGTGTTACACTATTTAAAAGATTTTTATTGACTGCGAAGCTTAATTTGTGGTCATATAAGATAAAACTAGAATCCATGACTCAGTTGGATTTCTTGATAAACTTGTTTTATTAAGTGCTCAAGGATGCACTCAACTAGAAATTTGGGTACACAACATCAACTTGCCATCTCTAGAGACTTTGGATATGAGGGGTTGCTTGCGTCTTGAGAGCTTCCCTGAAGTATTTATGATAAAGGCGTGGAGAGCTTACTTGATGTGTGTTTTCTTAACATGTGTCTTAATAATGTCATAGAAGTATGCAATCCTTCGTTTGCTTATGAAAATATTAGATTAGTGTTTTTGGAAGGGACTAAACAAGGGGATGTAAATTGGTACCAGCTAGAAAGCAAGGAATCATCTATGTATTTTTGGTTCCGAAAGAAATTCCCACCGATAACTCTATGTTGGGCAGGAGAACCTCAAATTAATAGACATTATGGTGTTGGATTTCAAGTTCTGCGTACTCATCAATGGCACTAAGCAACTCAATTCTTCATGTAACTACATATTTTCTGCAAAAAAGATGATGTAGCAAGTACTTTTTTTGTGATTTAGTATCCAAAGTGGAAAAGGCATTTTCAGAGCATGAATGGTATAAGGCAGAGATTTTATGTGAGTTGAAATACCACATGTCATGTGGTTTTTAAAGGGTACTGGATATCAACGACAGGAGGACCATAATACCAAGCTGGTCCTTCATTCGTATTCGTGAAGAAAACAAGGAGATTGTCATATTTCTGCCTAGGTTTCAGAGTTGATGAGTTATAGAGAAGAAAAGAAACACATTCATCTTCCATTTCTTTCATTTCCTCATTTTTTCATTTATTTACAGATTTTAATAAAAAAATTTATGAAGTAACTTGAGCAACTTTATCTCCTCACTTGCAAGGTAACTTGGTACATTGTTTTGCTTATATACGTTTTTTTTATATGACATTTTGTTGCAACAAACAGTCAAGTAAATGGATTGTATGATAATCATGTATGTGTTTATCACATTTGTCACTTTTTTGTCATTAATGGATTTTAACAGAATGTTTGGTCATTTTTATCAATCAAAATATAAATCGGGTTTATGGCCTAAATGAACATGGTTAGTATTGCGAACAACTTGGTTAATACATTCGAACTAAAAAATTGGGCATTCTAATGAAACAAGATATAAATCTGATTAATGACTTAAAACAATATGGTTAATTCCTTGCACAACTTGGCTAATAGATTTTAACATAATGTTTGGTCATTTTTATTAGACAAAATATTAATCGGGTTAATGGCGTAAATGAACATGGTTAATGTTGTGAACAACTTGGTTAATCAATTCGAACTGAAAAATTGGGCATTCTAATGAAACAAGATATAAATCTGATTAATGACTTAAAACAATATGGTTAATTCCTTGCACAACTTGGTTAATAGATTTTAACATAATGTTTGGTCATTTTTATTAGACAAAATATTAATTGGGTTAATGGCGTAAATGAACATGGTTAATGTTGTGACCAACTTGGTTAATGAATTTGAACTGAAAACTTGGACATTCTAATCAAACTTGGTTAATAGATTCGAACTGAACAGAATGGTCATTCTTATCATACAAAATATAAATCTGGTTAATGGCTTTAAGTAACATGGTTAATATTGTGAACAACTTGGTTAATGAATTTAAAACCAATTTGAATGTTTGAAGGTGGAAATGATTTGCCAATAATTAAACTTAACTTCAAATTTGAATTTTCAGACATAATTCATCTGAACTACATAACTACAAAAAATACAGGCAAAAAGTGCAGTTCAAATCCCACCAACTACATCGCTATAGAGAACCCTCCCACATACTCAAAATATCATAACACACTTATTTCTTGTTCTTCTTCTTTTCATTCGGATTCACAAACGGACTTTGATTGACTACACTTTTAACTCAATTCCTTAGTTTATCTTTCATTCTCGTAATTATGTTTGACGTTGCTTTTGCTGAACTGTCCACGTTAGGCTCACATGTGACTTCATCTCCAACATTCTCAAAAGGGGTACTAATTCTCACCTCATATGTTGACAAATAGTATGTTATTAACAAGTCTAATTGCATATCATAAATATTTGATAAACAAAAAAAAATTCAATATTTATACCATCAAATTCATGATCGAATTCATGCATTGGTTGACGTTTACACAATTCTTCTTTCAATAATTTTACCTCACCCTCAAGAATCGAAATCTTCTCTTGGGACTACCTATTCTCCGCCACCAATCGTTGATAATCAACATAACGTACAGTTTGATTTTCTTGTTCATGCAATGCTTCGTTTACCATGTCAAATTCAAGTTCTTCATTTGTGGTAGTTAACTCTTCAATTATCCTGCAAAGCGAAAAACAATTGAAACACACATTATTATTAAATAATTTATACAATCAAAAATAGAAACATAGAAGTCAAAAATAGAAACCCTAAAAATAAAAAAATCCTAAACGAAGAAGCTAAAATAGAAACCCTAAATCAATATCTAAAAATAGAAATGAAAAAGCCAAAAATAGAAACCCTAAAAATCAAAAATCCTAAACAGAGAAGTAAAAATAGAAACCCTAAATCAATAACTAAAAACCCTAATGATATGGAAAAGTAAACTTACAATAACTTAATAGGGCGAAACAGAGAAGATCGGCTAAACCGACAGAAGATCGACGAAATAGAGAAGATCGACTAAACAAAGCAAACGAAGAAAACGACAAAAGTAATGAAATTGATAATTAAAATTAAGAGATAGACTCAATTGATATACAATTGAGTTACAAAATATATTACTTGATTTTTAAAACTAAAAATGATTAAAGTGAAACACTTGGAAATACATTCACCTTTTATTTTACTTTATTACTTTTTTGTTGTCTCATTTGATCATTTTAATCATCCATATTTATGCTAATTGTGAATTTTTTTTTTTTATTTTGAATCGAATATATTAGAATTTTAATTTATAAACATTCAAATTGTTATTAACATTAATAAAAGTAATCATAATGATTAACATTTTGGTTTCAAAATTGAAATCCAAAATTTATAACAATTACAAAATATTAATCATCAAACAATTATAACTATACATCAAATACAAATAATTGCAAATGAATTACTTTAATTTCATACCAATTAACACTATAAAACAATAAATTTGATTTAAATAATTTCAGTAAAATAAAGATGACCAAAATTCAACGGACATGACTTTGTCTATCATTTCTAAATATTTATATGTTGTATATATTTACCAATATTCAAAAATGAAAATCAAATATACATATTTTTTGTTCTCTCACTTGATCATTTTAATCATTGATTTGTGTAGTAATTGTGAAATTTTTTATTTTAAATAAGATATATTTAGAATTTTAATTTACAAATATTCAAACTATTATTAATATTAATAGAGTAATCATAATCATTAATATTTTGGTTTCAAACCTGAAATTCAAAATTTAGAATAATTCAGTTATAAAATATTAATTGTCAAACAATTATACAACAAATACAAAAAATTGCAAATAAATTACTTTAATTTCATGTCAATTAACACTATAAAACAACAAATCAAATTTAATTAATTTCAATAAAATAAAATAAAACTAACCAAAATTCAAAGAGTCATTACTTTGTCCATGATTTCTAAATATTTATATACTATATATTTACCAATATTCAAAGTAGAAAATCAAATAAAAATATTTTTTGTTCTCTCGCTCGATCATTTTAATAATCGACCATTTGTGGTAATTGTGAATTTTTTTAACTTTAAATTGGATATATTAGAATTTTCATTTACAAACATTCAAACTATTATTAATATTAATTGAGTAATCATAATCATTAACTTTTTGATTTAAAAATTGAAATCTAAAATTTATAACAATTCGGTTACAAAATATTAATTGTCAAAAAATTACAAATATACATCAAATACAAATAATTACAAATAAATTACTTTAATGTCATGTCAATTAACACTATAAAACAACAAATTAAATTTAATTAGTTTCACTAAAATAAAACTGACTAAAATTAAAAGAGACATGACTTTGTCCATCATTTCTAAGTATTTATATATTATATATATTTATCAATATTCAAAGTAAAAAGTCAAATATAAATATTTAAGACTTAATTGCAGTTTTGGTCCCCCTGTTTTTGCTGAATCGCGAAAGTAGTCTCCCATTTTGTTTATCCCTAATTTTGGTCCCTCAAACACAATTTTGGTCCAAAATTTGATGAAATTTCATTTTTTTAAAGCCGTATTACACCATTTATGATCATATATTTCAGGTATAATTGTTCCAGTCCTCACACCCTTGTGAGATTTCACTAACTTTCAAACAGATTGATCCTCAACCCGAGGATGATTACAAATCGTGTATTCTTTAGCTTCACCAAGCTTACAATCAATTTCCGAATATTTCCAAGTGTGACTCACTAGGAAATTACAAAGTGATTTGAGAGTGATTGATACTTAATACTTTCTCACAAGATTTACAAAGATATAGTGTAGGATCAAAGAAAGTAAGAAGTGTGGGTGATTTGCTCTTGATAGCCTTTAGATGATAAATCTTTTTATGCAAGTGTGTTGTGTATTGATGAAGAACAGCTTGCTGTAATTTATAGAGCTCTTGTGATGTTCATTTCATAAGCCAAGCCTTTTATGACCGTTGGAAAATCCATTTGAGAAATGCCAAGGTTTTTCTTCATATTTACGAAAATGCCATTCAACTCATTTGAAATATGCCTTCATGTTCTTGTACGAGGTAGCAATTTTCTTGGCATTTGGGGACACGTGATGTCCTATTCTTTTCCCTTTCTTTAAGGTTTGAATATTGTGTGTAGTCATTTTCCTTCTCTTTCTTCAATGCCTTAAAAGCTTCACATGTGAGTTTTTTCTTTTTCCTCCATTTAATGCCTTCAACCACCATGTGATGTCCTATTATCTTCCTTCCTTCAAGATTATGGGAAGGCTTCACGTGAATGCTTCTTGCCTTGCCTTAAGACATGTGATCCATTCATTTAGGGCATGTTTCTTGTTACCTTTTTGATTATTTTGAATTTAAATCCTTTTGTATCACATAAAGGTGCATTTAGCCTTTTTGCCTAAGAAGCCTAAGATATGATGTGTTGCTTTCACAAGGTGTTGGGATGCATTTCAAAATGTTGACTTTAGACACATGCTACTATCATCATTCCTTGTACCTTTGCACTCTTGCTACTTTTCTTCACAAGACTTTCTTTGAATATTTTAATAGTATTTTGCCTTTATTGAATGAATCAAACAATTCATTCTTTAATACCATTCAACCTTTGTTGAATGAATTCAAATAATTCATTTTATAATACTATTGGGCCCTTGTTTAATGGACTCAAAACCGTGAGAATACAAGGCTGCAATTTCCTCAACTTGTGAGGCCATCCTCGGCCTTTTCATACTTGGCAATTTTAACTCAAAAGTTTCTTCTTTTTCCTTGATGAATGATAACCTATTTTCTTATATGAATACACTCAAACGCACAGATTAGTCATCAAACATAATCATAATCTTTTAATTAATTTTGTTATCATTAAAACCAATTAAGAGAGATTTTGTCTCAACAATCTCCCCCTTTTTGATGATGACAAAATTCTTTAGATTATGATTTTTGTATTATGTAAGAATGAAATAATTTAACTCCCCCTCAATCATACAAGTGATAATTTTGAAAAATTTCCTTTTTAACATTTACGTAAAAGTAATTTTTTGAAATTATTCAACATTGAGGTAAATAGAACATTCATAAATCCCTAATATAAATTCCAGCAACTTAAGCAGAATATAATAGGTTTATGAATTCAGCTATAACATCAACAAACATAATTTGAATTTAAACAATCATCAGATTAATTCAGTCATAACATCAGTTAAGCAAAACACAATATGAGTTTAAACAAGTTATCACAGAGTTTAATCAACATAAGACAAAATATAATCCATAATCATACTCCCCCTGAATTAAGTCAACATCAAAAAGCCTAAAACTAATAAAAACAGAGTTATTCAGCGGAAGAAGAATCTTCAGATGATGAAGATGTAGAGTTGCGGGCAAAAGAGAACTGGGCCGGTAGTATAGGGGGTTGATAATTTGCAGCAGCTGATGAACTCAAATGTTTGGTAACCCATTCCAAAATGCGCCCAAACTGAGTGATGGTTTTTTGAAAGCGAGAAAAGTTAGCCACTAAGTGCTTTTGATCTTTCCTAATCTTTTTGAGCAGCTTTAAAACCTTTTTCTTTTCTGCCGATTTCATGCTGGTGGTAGGATCATGGGCCTTTTTGGATTTTGATTTTTTAACCTTATCCTTGGAGAAATTTGCAGAATTTGGTGCCACAGAAGATTTTGATTTTTTATGCAAATCTGGACCAGAATTAGATAAACCAATATTTGGAGAGATAGGGGAGGAGTTCAGACTTACTTGAGATGGGATTGTGGATTCCTTTTTATGCATGTTCCTATGAGGACTTTTGGAAGAGTGATGATCGTATGAGACGTTTAGATCAAAAAATAAATCCTCACCATCACCATTCTTAGCTGGAGGAGTAGCCGTATAGGTGGATGAATCCTTACTGACTTGTGGAGAATTTGGAAGTGTTGAGCCAGCCGAGTTAAAAGAGGGTGTGCGTGAATGAGACAGTGGCGAGGCAGGTTGTTCTTTCTTTGAGATGGGTTCGGTTCAGGCAAAGGAATACGCATTTGTTTAATTTTATAAATTTTAGAAGTTTTGTAGTTATTACAAGTTTGACCCTTTATTTTAGTTTTAAGTGACAATTTGATATTTTATGTTTTAAAATTTCAACAATGTTGTCCTTTTTTTTTTACAAAAATTCAAAAAAAATTATCAAATTTTTCAAATAAAACCCATAAAATTCATTATCATCTTCAATAAAATACAAATTTGATCAAATTCATATCTTAAATCTTGAAATAAACTCATATTTTCATTCTTTATTTGATGTTGTTGGAGTTGAAAATATGAGTGTATTTGAATATTTGAGTTATAGAATTGATAAAATTTGCATTATATTGAAGATTATTATTAATTTTATAGGTTTTGGTTGAAAATTTTGAAGATTTTTTTGAATTTTTGTACAAAAAAGGATAACATTGTTGAAATTTAAAAACATAAAATATTAAATTATCACTTAAAATTAAAATAAAGGAACAACTCGAAAAAAAACAAAGATAAAAAACTAAAATATTATCTGAAATTAAGTTAAAGACCACAAATATAATTTAGCAAACATTAAATTTATTTTTTAATGGGATGGTTAATGTTTTTTTGGAACCTTCATCTTCCACATAGATGTCCAATTCCCAAGAACATGTAAGGACACATTCACACTTATAATGCACATTCACATAGATAATTTTTACAGGTTTTATTAATGCACAACTTATTAACATTTATAATGTATATTTTTTTAAATTGTAACTGTTTTTGTAGCCAAATTGTAAGTGATTTATTTATTAGAGAAAAATAATTTGTTTGTAGCAGGATTAGTTATCAATATCCTTCATAATATTTCTTCAATGTACTAACTCATAATACTAAGATACTACTCAACTTTAAATTTAAATCTCAATAAATGTAAGTATATATAAATTTGTATTCAATGATCTTTCTATTTGTTAGAAAATCATTTTTTCACTATGAATATTTTTAAAAAATAAAAATCTTAAAATTTCTTTTATATAAAATGAGAAAAATGGACATGTTACACTATTTAAAAAAAAATTGTTGACTGTGAAGCTTAATTTGTGGTCATATAAGATAAAATTAGTGATTTAATTTTAATTATAATTAATTATTTTTATAAGTAGTTACTTAGAATCAGGGGGCGATGTCCTTATCTCTTATCCGCGTCCCTGTCTCTATTTATTTGGTTATCACTACCAATCCCAAACGCACAATTCATTCTTCTTTTTCGTTAGGGTTTTCTCCACCCCTTTTTAGGGTTAGGGTTACTTTCCCCATTTCCAGACCCAAATCAAATTCCAAACCATAACAACCTACTCCAAATTTTTTTCTTATTTCGTTCCAATCATCAATCAATCACACAAAAAAACAAATCGCACTTCGAAACCATGACAGGAAAAGCGAAGCCAAAGAAGCATTTTCAGAATAGTTTTCAGCGGATTTAACTCCTTCCCCAGCGGATTTAGAACTGGAATAGTTTTCAGAATCAGTTTCTGGATCAAAAGGGCGCATTTTCCGTTTGGCAAAGGTTTTGATACGTGCCATTGTTGTTTGAGAAGAAGATACCGGTTGAGAAAGGAATTTGCGATGAAGAGAGACAGAAACCTGAGTAATTTTGGAAAGAGAAACGTATGGAAGAGAGAGAAGAGAATTAAACTCGGAGAGAGAAAAATAAATGAAAATTTTAATGAGACGGAGAGAGAAGAAAATTTGAATAAAAAAATAATAATTAGGAGTGAGAGAATTAATTTGAATGAGAGAAGTGATTGGAAAGGTGAAAGGAAAAAGAAAAATGTGATTGATTGATCGAGAGAGAACGGGAAAGGAAGGCAGGAAACGTGAGAGAGATTGAAAGAGAGCCGTTGGATGATGGAGCGGGAATCATGGACTGTATTTCATACAATCTGCGCATTGATGTGGACTATTTATCACGTGCCAGCCATTTGCCCACTGGGTAAAAAGAAGCATGCGCAATGCCTGGGCAGATTTAACAAGAGAACATTTCACCTAAAAGAGCCTAAAGTCCTACTTTTTAATTTTTGACTTAATTTGAGGGATAAGATTTGCCATATACTTATCTCACAAAATGAAAATAATAAAATACCAGAAAAATATTAAAATAACAAATTCAAAACAACAGAATTAAATTATTTAAATATCTTTGGAAAAATATGTGATTGAGAGTTCTTCTAAGATAAATTTAAACCGATCCTCTTGGAGAGGTTTGGTAAAAATATCAGCTAGTTGATTCTCAGTGTCAATAAAAATCAGTTCTAAATCCCCTTTTTGCACATGATCTCTTAGAAAATGATGTTTAATTTCAATGTGCTTAGATCTAGAGTGTTGAATGAGATTTTTAGAAAGATTTATTGCACTTGTATTATCACATAGGATGGGAATTTTTGTGTACCTTAATGAGTAATCCTCAAGTTGATTTTTGATCCAAAGTAGTTGTGAGCAACATTGAGCGGCTGATACATACTCTGCTTCAGTCGTTGAAAGAGCAATGGTATTTTGCTTTTTGCATGACCAACTTATTAGCGATTTTCCAAGAAATTGGCAAGCTCCGCTTGTGCTTTTTCTTTCAACTTTGTCTCCCGCGTAGTCCGCATCACAATAGGCTTTAAGATCAAGATTTGAGCACTTCTTGTACCATATTCCTAGATTTATAGTGCCAAGAAGGTATCTAAAGATTCTTTTTACTGCTGTGAGATGAGATTCTTTAGGAGAGGATTGGAATCTTGCACAAAGACCGACTGCAAATACTATGTCTGGTCTGCTTGCTGTTAAGTACAACAAGGATCCTATCATCTCTTTGTACTCCTTTTCAGAAATTGGAGTTCCTTCATCATCTTTGTGGAGTATGGAGGATGGATGCATAGGAGTTCCCATACTTTTAGCGGAACTCATATTGTATTTGTTGAGTAGATCCTTAGTGTATTTTTCTTGAGATATAAAGATACCATTATCTCGTTGTTTAATTTGTAAACCAAGGAAGAATTTTAATTCTCCCATCATACTCATCTCAAACTCACTTTGCATAAGATTTGAGAAATCTTTGCACATCTTTTCATTTGTGGATCCAAATATTATGTCATCGACATATATTTGAACAATCAATAAATCTTTTTCATGAGTCTTCTTGAAAAGAGTTGTATCAATTTGACCCCTAATGAATCCATTTTCTTTTAGAAAATAGCTTAACCTTTCATACCAAGCTCTAGGAGCTTGCTTTAAACCGTAAAGAGCTTTTGATAGTTTGAACACATGGTTTGGCCGCTTCTCATCTTCAAACCCAGGAGGTTGACGAACATACACTTCCTCATTCAAAAACCCATTCAAAAAGGCACTTTTGACATCCATTTGAAATAGTTTTATACCTTTATGAGTAGCATAAGCCAAGAGGATTCTTATTGCTTCAAGTCTTGCTACGGGTGCAAACGTTTCATCATAATCAATTCCTTCTTGTTGATTATAACCTTGAGCCACTAATCTTGCTTTATTTCTAATGACTTCTCCATCCTCATTTAATTTGTTTCTAAATATCCATTTAGTTCCAATAATAGATTTTTCAAGAGGATGGGGTACAAGATTTCATACCTTGTTTCTTTCAAATTGAGAGAGTTCTTCCATCATAGCTTCAACCCATGATTTGTCACCAATAGCTTGATCAATTGTTTTGGGTTCAACTTGTGAGATCATGGCCATGTTGGTAGTGTTTTCCCTTAGAGAATTTCTAGTTCTAACGCCATCCTCCGTATTCCCAATGATTAGATCTGGAGGATGATGTGTGACTGTTTTCCATCCTCTTGGAAGTTGTTGAGAGATTTGGTCAGACGCATCCTCTTCGTGAGGACCAGGTACTTGAGAAGTTGACGGTTCATCTTCTTCATTTTTATCCAATTTTTCTAAACACAAGTCATCAGTTTGAGTCCTAAGATTATATATTCTATAACCTTTTGACGTTGTGGAGTATCCTAGAAAAATTCCTTTATCCGATTTTGGATCAAACTTTCCCAAATTTTCTTTATTATTTAGAATGTAGCAATAACACCCAAATATATGAAAATAGGAAATATTTGGTTTTCTCCCTTTCCATAATTCATATGGAGTTTTGTTTAAAATTTTTCTAATGGATGCACGATTAGAAACATAACAAGCAATGTTGATGGCTTCGGCCCAAAAATATTTTTCAATGTTGGCTTCATTTAAAATAGTTCTAGCCATTTCTTGTAAAGTTCTATTTTTCCTTTCAACTACCCCATTTTGTTGGGGAGTTCTTGGACAAGAAAAATTATGAGAAATACCATTTTCTTCACAAAGATTTTTAAAAGATTCATTTTCAAATTCACCTCCATGGTCACTTCTCACCGAGATTATTTTTTATCCTTTTTCATTTTGAATCTTTTTGCAAAAATGGTGGAATGCCTCAAAGGCTTCATCTTTATGCTTTAAAAATAGAACCCAAGTAAAACGAGAAAAATCATCAACAATCACAAAACCATATCTTTTTCCACTAAGACTTGGAGTTTTGATAGGACCAAAAAGATCAATGTGAATAAGTTCAAGAGGATGATTTTTTGAAACAAAGTTTTTAGAGTGAAAACTACTTTTGACTTGTTTTCCTTTTACACAAGCTTCACAAACTTTGTCTTTTTCAAAATTAATTTTTGGAAGACCTTTTACTAATTCTAGATTAGCTAATTTAGAAATAGTGTTTAAGCTTGTGTGACCCGCTCGTTTGTGCCAAATCCATTTATCTTTTTCAATAGAGACAAAACAAGATTCAGAGGGTAAATCATCAAGATAAAGTTCATATAAATTCTTTTTTCTAAATCCGGAAAAGAAAACTCTACCCGAGGATGAGTGTTTAACCTCACATAGAGTAGGCTTAAAAATAACTTCAAAACCACTATCACATAATTGACTGATGCTTAGCAAGTTATGTTTTAAGCCATCCACATATTGAACATTTTCAATTTTTGTAGAATTATTTTTACCAATAATACCTGTTCCTTTTATTTGAGCTTTATCATTATTACCGAATGTGATTGATCCTCCATCCTTTATTTCCAATGACATGAAGCAGTGCTTATCTCCCGTCATATGCCGTGAGCAACCACTGTCCAAGTACCAAGGCTTTCTTTTGTTGATTAGAGGATGAACCTTCTCAGTTTCTGATTTTGTCATGAGATATAGGTTGGCTTCTTCTTCCTTTTCTTGCTTCGAGGATGACTCGTCACTATCATCCCAAGTAATCATCATGGATTTGTTTTTGTATGGAAATTTTCTAGAGTTCCTTTTGTTGAGAGGACACTCAGTTTTGTAGTGTCCCATCTTGTTGCATCCATAACAAGTTATTTGACTTTTGTCAATTTTTTCTTTTTGAGGGGATGCTCTATTATGTCCTCTTTTGTTTATGATCCTCTGTAGTCTTCTAGAAAGCAGAGCGAGTTCATCCTCATCCTCAGAAAGAGGGTACTCTGCATTTTCCTTTGTTATGCCATCTTCATTCTTCTTGGAAGATGAACTTTCTGTTTGGCTGGTTTTTAGAGCAACCATTCTTCCCTTTTTGTTTGGTTTGTCCGCCAACAACAATGGTTCATGAGCTCTTAGAGTTCCAACCAAATCTTCTAATTTCATGTTGGTTAAGTCTCTTGCTTCTGAAATGACAGTTACCATTGGCCTCTATTCTTTTGGTAAGCTTCTTAGGATTTTTCTTATCCTTTCATGAACGGAGTATACTTTCCCAAGAGATCTCAAGTTGTTTAATATGATTGTTAACCTTGAGAACATTTCATCAATAGTTTCCTCCTCCTTCATTTCGAATAGTTCGAAATCTCTTACTCCCATATCTATCCTTGCTTCTTTTACATGGCTTGATCCTTCATGATGGATCCTTAGAGTATCCCAAAGCTCCTTAGCATTTTTGCACTCTTCAACTCTATCATATTCTTCCCTGCTCAAAGCACACGTTAGAAATAAATGAGCTTTAGAGTTTAGGAGTACCTTTGCATTTTCATCCGCCGTCCATTGTGCTTGAGGTTTCACCTCGGATGTTGCATCTGTGTTGTTGGTTCTAATGACATGATCTCCATTTTCCACCACAGACCACATGTTGTTGTCTTGTGATATGAGAAATAGCCTTATCTTACTTTTCCAATGATAGTAATCTGTACCATCAAAGTAGGGAGGTCGGCTGGATGATCCTCCTTCAAGAATGTACTTAGCTTTTGACATTTTTCTTTTTGGATCTTTTTCTCTTACACTGTTAGGTGTATTTTTTTGAGAACCTTGCTCTGATGCCAATTGATGTAGCTAAATATCACTAGAAGGGGGGTTGAATAGGGATTTTGCTATTTAAAAATAATTTCTAAGTGTTTTAAAAAACAATCCTCTCGCTGAGGATGGGTAGCTCGAGGATGCAACTTTTCAAATCTTTAGATTTAAGTTGAGCAAAAGAGTAGGAGTAGAGTAAGAGAGACACACACACAATTTTATACTGGTTCACCCAAAGATGGCTACGTCCAGTCCTCACACCCTTGTGAGATTTCACTAACTTTCAAACAGATCGATCCTCAACCCGAGGATGATTACAAATCGTGTATTCTTTAGCTTCACCAAGCTTACAATCAATTTCCGAATATTTCCAAGTGTGACTCACTAGGAAATTACAAAGTGATTTGAGAGTGATTGATACTTAATACTTTCTCACAAGATTTACAAAGATATAGTGTAGGATCAAGGAAAGTAAGAAGTGTGGGTGATTTGCTCTTGATAGCCTTTAGATGATAAATCTTTTTATGCAAGTGTGTTGTGTATTGATGAAGAACAGCTTGCTGTAATTTATAGAGCTCTTGTGATGTTCATTTCATAAGCCAAGCCTTTTATGACCGTTGGAAAATCCATTTGAGAAATGCCAAGGTTTTTCTTCATATTTACGAAAATGCCATTCAGCTCATTTGAAATATGCCTTCATGTTCTTGTACGAGGTAGCAATTTTCTTGGCATTTGGGGACACGTGATGTCCTATTCTTTTCCCTTTCTTTAAGGTTTGAATATTGTGTGTAGTCATTTTCCTTCTCTTTCTTCAATGCCTTAAAAGCTTCACATGTGAGTTTTTTTCTTTTTCCTCCATTTAATGCCTTCAACCACCATGTGATGTCCTATTATCTTCCTTCCTTCAAGATTATGGGAAGGCTTCACGTGAATGCTTCTTGCCTTGCCTTAAGACATGTGATCCATTCATTTAGGGCATGTTTCTTGTTACCTTTTTGATTATTTTGAATTTAAATCCTTTTGTATCACATAAAGGTGCATTTAGCCTTTTTGCCTAAGAAGCCTAAGATATGATGTGTTGCTTTCACAAGGTGTTGGGATGCATTTCAAAATGTTGACTTTAGACACATGCTACTATCATCATTCCTTGTACCTTTGCACTCTTGCTACTTTTCTTCACAAGACTTTCTTTGAATATTTTAATAGTATTTTGCCTTTATTGAATGAATCAAACAATTCATTCTTTAATACCATTCATCCTTTGTTGAATGAATTCAAATAATTCATTTTATAATACTATTGGGCCCTTGTTTAATGGACTCAAAACCGTGAGAATACAAGGCTGCAATTTCATCAGCTTGTGAGGCCATCCTCGGTCTTTTCATACTTGGCAATTTTAACTCAAAAGTTTCTTCTTTTTCCTTGATGAATGATAACCTATTTTCTTATATGAATACACTCAAACGCACAGATTAGTCATCAAACATAATCATAATCTTTTAATTAATTTTGTTATCATTAAAACCAATTAAGAGAAATTTTGTCTCAACACTTTTGACTTATGCAGTCGTCTTCGACAATCGATTACTATTACAATAATCGTCTTCCACAACTACCACAATTGCTAAAATTATTATAATTAAATAAATAATAATAGTGTAATGTTTGAATTATTTTAAAATAGTTAAAAAAAATCATTTTTATTTTATTTGACATGTCAATATTTTTTATATTTAGTAAGAGATACAATAAAGAAAGTGATTTAATTCAAATAAAATAAAAACTGAAACTCAAATAAAAATAAAAATAAAAATAAAAAATTGAAAACTAGATTTTGAAAACTAAAAACTGAAACTAGCTGTAATTTTTAAATTTTCCAAAACAAAAAATAAAAAATCACACGAACAGAGTATAAGGAAAACAAAATTATAAATTTTGTATTTAGAAGACTAAATTTTAAGCTTTTCAAAATTAAAACTACAACTTCTAATGCATTTCAAATATAAAATTATTATTCTCAATGTCTCATAATAATTGACCCATTTACAAAATAAAACTGTAACAAAATAATTGATCATTTCTATTTTCAATATAATTTTTTTATTGTACATTTTAATTAATATTATTTACATCATTTTTTATGTATGATATCTTCTACTATACATTTTTTATATTGGGAATGCACCAATAATTAAGAATGTTAATTTGATAAAATTAATTCTCTTTTATTTTTTTATATTTTTTTTAATGTGTAAAAAAATAAATAATTTAATTATTTTAATTATTTTAAGACGGAATGACTATTGTTTAGTTGCTTAAAAAGTACCCAATGAAACTTGTGAGCATTTTTCATCTTTAAATAAACTATCATACTAAAAGTCTAATAGATTAAATTATATTTTGTTGTGTAATTGATGCTTTAGGGAATCTAATTTATATGATATCTATTTCAATTTGAAAAAACTATCTCAAATATTATTATCAATCAATATACCTCATATATTTAAAGTCTATGTTATAATAATATATTTAAATATATTAAAAATTGATGTAAATTAGTTTCTTTAATTACATAATAGATTAGTAAACTAACTAGACTTAAAATAAAACATAAAATTTAATATGATAATAATAATAATACCAGAAATTTAATAATTTATTTATATTTATTGAAATAGATTAACATGATAAACTAAAAAGACTTTTTCAAATTGTAACCCTAAACTGTGCAACCAAATTAAGGATATCATTAATATCCAAATCATCGTTAATATGAGTCATAAGATAAGAGGCTTGAAATTCAAGATCCACGCATGAGTCTAAGAATGTGTTTAGATTGACTAATTAAATTTTTTAGGAATTTTAAATTTCATGTAATTTAAATTGTTCAATGATATTCCCTTCATTCTTTTTTTTTTTTTTTTGCTTAGATAGATAAATTG